>JAXCGZ010016072.1:0-32186 GCA_037179515.1 Halocaridina rubra | reverse complement strand
GGTTCCGGTTTTACGTCACGGACTCCCTTATCAACCAAGGGCTAGGACGGTTGCCTTCTTGCGAAGGACTTGTTTTGGCAAATGTAATCCTTACACTGAGTGCATGCCTTTGCTAACCTCAGACCGTGACGGGGCGCGAACTCTCGACCTGACGCCTCAGAGTCGGAGACGCTACCGACTGAGCCACGGCGACTACCTATATATATATATATATATATATATATATATATATATATATATATATATATATATATATATATATATATATATATATATATATATATATATATATATATGCTGTATATAATATATATATATATATATATATATATATATATATATATATATATATATATATATATATATATATATATATATATATATATATATATATATATATATATATATATATATATATATATATATATATATATATATATATATATATATATATATATATATATATATATATATATATATATATATATATATATATATATATATATATATATATATATATATATATATATGTATGTATGTATATATGTATGTATATATATATATATATATATATATATATATATATATATATATATATATATATATATATATATATATATATATATATATATATATATATATATATATATATATATATATATATATATATATATATATATATATATATATATATATATATATATATATATATATATATATATATATATATATATATATATATATATATATATATATATATATATATATATATATATATATATATATATATATATATATATATATATATATATATATATATATATATATATATATATATATATATATATATATATATATATATATATATATATATATATATATATATATATATATATATATATATATATATATATATATATATATATATATATATATATATATATATATATATATATATATATATATATATATATATATATATATATATATATATATATATATATATATATATATATATATATATATATATATATATATATATATATATATATATATATATATATATATATATATATATATATATATATATATATATATATATATATATATATATATATATATATATATATATATATATATATATATATATATATATATATATATATATATATATATATATATATATATATATATATATATATATATATATATATATATATATATATATATATATATATATATATATATATATATATATATATATATATATATATATATATATATATATATATATATATATATATATATATATATATATATATATATATATATATATATATATATATATATATATATATATATATATATATATATATATATATATATACTGTATAATGAAATATGCAAAATAAAAATATTAGTAGCAAAGAATTTGGTGAACAGCCCAGTGTTGCACAAAGGAAAACACTTGCCTATTGAGGTGAGACAAGACCAACATCGTTATAAAGTCCTCAACAGGAAAATTATTTTTCTAACTTAGGTCTTTAGCCTCCACACCTTCCTTACCTAATCAAACTGACATAGTCTTAATTAGAATTGGAAGGTAATCATGGATGTCAACCTCACAAATAACAAAATTACATTTCAGGATAATATTGTATCAGGATAGCTTTGAAATACAATATCATATTTTTAAGAAGACCGAAATTTTTGTTCTAACAGTGTTAAGAATAACTGTACATCCTTGAATTTAGAGCACTTGTTGGTCTAGCCTCGGAAGGGCCGGTTTATAGGCAGAGAAACCAATGCGAACACAAGTTGCTTCCTTATGCTAAACATCTTTCTGATTTTATTCATATAAATTTATTTGGGAATATGCAAAAGGATAATTTCTTATTTTCTCCAAATCTGGATTGGTAAATTATAAAGATGAAAAACTTACTGAATGCCATTGAAGACTTGGTAGTTGCTTTTGATGAGCCTGTTGTTGTTGTCAATGATGTAGTAGCGGTTGTTGTTGTAGTTGACGCAGAAGTAGATGTTGTATTTGGTGTTGTAGATGATGTGGATGTAGTTGTTGGTGCTGTTGCAGCTGATGTAGTTGTTGTTGGTGTTGTAGTTGATGTGGTTGTGGTTGATGATGTTGTGGTTGATGTGGATGTAGTTATTGATGGTGTTGTACTTGATGTTGAAGTAGTTGTTGATGGTGTTGTGCTTGATGGTGAAGTTGTTGTTGTTGGTGTTGTTAAAGTTGATGTGGATATAGTTGTTGATGGTGTTGTAGTTGATGTGGAAGTAGTTGTTGTTGTTGGTGTTGTTGATGTTGATGTAATTTTTGTTGTTGCTGTTGCTGTAGTAGATGAAGACGTAGTTGTTGATGGTGTTGTAGTTGTTGAAGTAGTAGTCATTGTTGGTGTCGTAGTTGATGCAGAAGTAGTTGTTGTTGGTTTCGTAGTTGATGTTGATGTAGTGGTTGGTGTTGTAGTTGATGTGGTTGTAGTTGATGATGTTGTAGTTGATGTGGATGTAGCTGTTGATGGTGTTGTACTTGATGGTGAAGTAGTTGTTGTTGTTTGTGTTGTTGAAGTTGACGTGGCAGTACTTGCTTTTGATGTTGCAGTTGGTGTTGTAGTTGATGTGGAAGTAGATGTTGTTGTTGGTGTAGATGTTGATGTAGTTTTTGTTGTTGATGTTGCTGTAGTTGATGTGGAAGTAGTTGTTGTTGGTGTTGTAGTTGATGTTGATGTAGTTGTTGTTGGAGTTGTAGTTGAAGATGAAGTAATAGTTGTTATTGGTGTTGTAGTTGATGTGGATGTAGTTGTTGTTGATGTTGTAGCTGGTGTTGTAGTTGATGTAGATGTAGTTGTTGATGGTGATGTAGTTGTTATAGAAATAGTAGGCATTGTTGATGTTGTGGTTGATGAAGAAGTAGTTGTTGTTGGTGTTGTAGTTGAGGTAGTTGTTGTTGGTGTTGTAGTTGACATGGTAGTAGTTGATATGGATGTAGTTGTTGATGGTGTTGTACTTGATGTTGAAATAGTTGTTGTTATTGCTGGTGTTGTTGAAGTTGATGTGAATGTACTTGTTGTTGATGTTGTTGTTGGTGGTGTAGTTGATGATGAAGTAGTAGCTGTGGTTGATGATGACGTTGTTGTTAATGGCATTGTTGATGTTGTAGAGGTTGAAGTTAAAGTTGTTGAAATTGTAGATGATGTTAAAGTAGTTGTTGTTTGTGTAGTTGTTGATGTTGTGGTAGGTACTGGACAAGTTATCAAGTTTTATGCAGTTGCCATTGTTGTTGTTGTAGTTGATGTAGTTGTGGATGGTGTTGTAGTTAATGGGAAATAAGTTGTTGTTATTGGTTTTGTGGTTGATGTTGATACAGTTGTTGTTTTTGGTGTTGATATAGTAGATGTGGAAATAGTTGTTGTAGCGTTGATATTGATGTTAATGTAGTAGTTGTTGGTGTTGATGTAGTTGATGTGGAAGTTGTTAATGTGGTGGTATTTGTTGTTTATGTTGTAAATGATTTTGAAAGAGTTGTTGTTGTTTATGTTGTAGTTGATGTGAGAGTAGATGTTGTAGATGATGTGGAGGTAGTTGTAGTTGTTGGTGTTGTAGTTAATATTGAAATAGTTGTATAGATTGAAGTAGTAGATGTTGTTATTGGTGTTGTAGTTGATGTGAAGGTAGTTATTGTTGGTGTTGTAGTTGATTAAGTAATTGTTGATGTTGAAGTTGTAGTCATTGAGGTTGTTGATGTAGATGTTGATGTAAAGGTATATTGTGGCGTTTTGATGAGTTGCAAAGACGTTTCATGGAAAGAATAGAGGAAAAGAAAAAATAAATAAATTTCTTGAACAAAAAAGTAATTTATAAGTGCTATTTCAGGAGTAAAAGTTAACGTTGACACCCCAGTGAGAGAAATGTAGATACAAAGCATAGAATATAGAAAATATCTAAAACTATGTAACCAATAAATTTAAATGATCTACACATGTCTATACTGAGAGTGAACTTATCGTACTACCTTAATGAATCGTAACCTTAACTTTATATAATGAATTTAATGATATTTTTCTAACTGGTGGGGTGACAGTAATCATTCACTTTATTTTTATTGAAACTCTACATCTAACCCTCTTTTCTCCCCCTTCTTTCATGTATGAAACAAGGCTATCAGCTGAGGGATAATAAGAATAGTTGGAGTCGAGGTGTAGCCACTGTCACCTCAAAATAGATTCCATAAGTACTCTATTGGTAATGTAGGATATCAAGGCTAGAAAAATATTTCCCCTTACTTGGGATTCCATAAAAGAGAAAATATGACCAGCATGCATTTTTAAAGAATATTAGCGATAATACTTACCTATAAGGGTATAAGAGATAATACTTACTTATGTAAGTACACCTAGTTCTCAAAATAACGCGGAGATACGTTCTCAGAAGTGACGGGTAGATGGAAAATAACGTTAAAAAATGAGTCATTTTCCATAGGAAACAATGGTAAAGGGCATAGGTCATTCCACAACAGTTCATAGACACACTATACCAAAGATATAAGATAAGTAAAACATATTTTATAAGTACATAACAAAGCAGAACGACCTGTAGTTATTTATATTAACATGCAAATAGTGTACAATATAAAAGATATACAGATTTACTGTACAGAAAACAAATTAATGCACTCTATTATGCCGTTGGCAACAGGCTTACACTGGGACGTGCATGGTGGTCAGTGTTGCCAGATAAAGAGAGTGTTTTTATTTTCAAATGTATGGTACATTTTAGGATATATATTAATTACAAGATGGTAGTACTGTAATTTGAATAAAAATGTACTTCATCTTTAAGATACTTGAAATAACTTATCAGCTTACATGTATATTTTTTATATTTATCATTTCTCTCATTCATCTGTTATTGTAACACTGATGGTGGCAGTGAGGACGAGGATGCAAACGTTTTGTCACACTTCCGTATCAGCTGATGCACCCTCGCACACTATTTCCCTGACAATATAATATCAAAAATTTCTTTGCTGTTTGTTCTTAATGCTTTTTTTCAATTTTCTTCATAATATCCGATCGCATTAAGTGGTAGAAGAGGGGGAGGAAGCAGGAGAACGAACCTCTATCGGCAAACGTTTTGCTACTTCTGTATCAGTTGATGCACCTTCACACGCTGTTTCCCTGATGATAATTTATTGAAAATATGCTTGCTGTTTGTTCTTAATGCTTTTTTTCAATTTTCTTCATAACATCCGATCGCATTAAACGGTAGAAGAGGAGGAGGATGGCGGAAAAGTGCCTCTGAAGCGGTCAATTTTTTACTAAAATGAAAATTTTTTTTTTCCAATTTTTTTGCATGCGTTATTAGCGAATTTTGTATTATTTTACTATTATTTTTTGGGGGCGCTATTGCAATTTTGCGGTTGAAAAAAAAAACGCGGAAAAAAACAAGGTTTATGAGATAATATATGCAAATGATGACAGAAATGAAAATACTTTTTAAAATATAGAAAATAAAGCTGTGAAAGATCTCATATTTGAGATAATATGAGATACTGCTTGTTCGTTTTTTCCGCGTTTTTTTTTTTAATCAGCGAAATTGTAATAACGCCCCTAAAATATGATAGTAAAAAAAATACGAAATTCGTGAATAACGCCCATGCAAAAAAATCGGAAAAATTTTTTTTTAGTAAAAAATCGACCGCCTCGGAGGCACTCTTCCGCCATCCTCCTCCTCTTCTACTGCTTAATGCGATCGGATATTATGAAGAAAATTGAAAAAAGCATTAAGAACAAACAGCAAACATATTTTCAATATATCGTCAGGGAAATAGCGTGCGAGGGTGCATCAGCTGATACGGAAGTAGCAAAACGTTTGCCGATAGAGGTTTATTCCCCCGCATCCTCCTCCTCTTCTACTGCTTAATGCGATCGGATATTATGAAAAAAATTTAAATAAAAGCATTAAGAACAAATAGCAAACAAATTTGCGATATAATATTGTCAGGCATATAGCGTGCGAGGAGTGCATCAGCTTTTATGGAAGTGTGACAAAATGCTTGCCAATAGAGGTTCGTTCTCCCGCATCCTCCTCCTCTTCTACCGCTTAATGCAATCGAATATTATGAAGAAAATTGAAAAAAAGCATTAAAAACATACAGCAAACAAATTTTCGATATAATATTATTAGGGAAATAGTGTGCGAGGGTGCATCAGCTGATACGGAAGTGTGACAAAACGTTTGCCGATAGAGGTTCGTTCTCCCGCAGCCTCCTCCTCTTGTACCACTTAATGCGATCGAATGTTATGAAGATAATGGAAAAAAATCATTAAGAACAAACAGCAAACAAACTTCCGATATAATATCGTCAGAAAACGTTTGCATCCTCGTGCTCACCGACACCATCAGTGTTGCAAGAATAGATAACTGAGAGAAATTATAAATATTAAAAATATACATGTAAGCTGGTAAGTTCTTTCAAGTATCTTAAATGATGAAGTACATTTTTATTTAAATTACAGTACTACCATCTTGTAATTGATATATATCCTAAAATGTACTATACATTTGAAAATAAAAACTTCTGCTTTATCTGGCAACACTGGCCACCATGCACGCCCCAGTGCATGTCTGTTGCCCACTGCAGAATAGAGTAGATTAATTTGTTTACTGTACAGTAAATCTGTATATCTTTTATACTGCACTCTATTTGCATGTTAATATTAATAACTACAGGTCTTCCTGCTTTTTTATGTACTTATATGTTTTACTTATATTATATCTTTGGCATAGTGTGTCTATGTAAGGTTGTGGAACGTATCTATGCCCTTTATCTTTGTTTTCTATGGAAAATGGCTCGTTTTTTTCACGCGAATTTCCATTTACCCGTCACTTCTGAGAACTTATCTAGGCGCTATTCTGAGCACTAGGTGTTTTGCTTACTTGTAACATGAGACGGTGCTTGCTTGTGACAATATAATAGATAACACTTACCTATAAAGAATTAAAGCTAATGCTTTTGGTTGACTAAGATATTTATTATAGCATTGTAATAGATAATGCTATAATGAATCTATGAGAGAATATATAACATCATAAAAGATAGTTGTGTGGGAGACAGTACATCCAATAGTATGAGATAATTCTTCCTCATGAAAACACGAGAGATAATACTTACAATAACATATGAGATAATATTCAAAATAAATAGATATACTACTTGCTCGTGACTACATAAGTGATAGTACTTATAACAATATAAGACATAGCACTATTTTATAATATAGTAGGCGAAAATGCTTACTCCCAGCAATATAGAGATAAGACCTAATTGAAACAGGAAATATATAACATCTTCCTATGATTATAATACTGTATGATATATTGCTTTCAGAATTATTAGATGTTAGTCTTATAACAGTATAAGAGCCAAAATTAAATGGTCATCTGTAGAAGCTAATGCTTTCTGTAAGGTAAAAGCAGAGCTATCCAAGTCAGAATTTCTTGCTAATTTTGATGGAAATCATCTAGTAATTGTAGAAGTAGATGCATCTCCAGTGGGCGTAGGCTGCTTTTTGAATCAGGAAATGCATGGTATCGAAACACCAGTCTATTTTGCTAGTAAAAAGTTATCATCTGCAGAATTAAATTACCCCCACTTAGACAAGGAAACTCTGGCTTTGGTCTATGCTGTAAGCAAATTTAATTATTTTTTATTGGGTCGTAGATTCATTCTTAGAACTGATCACAAACCTTTACTTGGATTGTTAGGTAGAACCAAACAGATTCATGTAAATGAAAACTCTAGAGTGCAGCGATGGGCTTTGCTTTTGTCACAGTATGATTATGACTTAAATTTTAAAGTAAGAAAAGATAATGTTGTCGCGGATGCACTCAGTCGATTGCCAGCATTGGATTCTAGTGGATTCTAGTACCCCTAATGAATATGTTCATGTTATAGAAGCTTTGAGTAATCAAGACGTTTCTTTTGACTAGAAGTGACCCAGTTTTAAGCAAGGTTTTTCAATGTGTGAAATTGGGTTGGATTAATGACTCAATATTGTCTGATTACTATGTTGTCAATCAGATATAAGCATTTATGATGGTGTTCTTTTGTATCAGAACCGTGTAATTATACCTGCTGATATTTGCAGCGCCCTATTAGAACAGCTGCATATAGGTCATAATGGTATCAGTGCAATGAGAACAGAAGCAAGTAACTGGATTTGGTGGCCCAAATTGGACCAGGACATTTCAGAAATAACAAAATCTTGTGTACTTTGTTTTAAAAATTTCCAGACTCCACAGTCAGCTGTATTATCCTGGCCAGAAATTGGGAAACCTTGGTGTAGGTTACATATAGACTATGCTGGTCCAGTTGGTGACTCTTATTTTTTGATAATTGTAGATTCCCACACAAAATATTTGGATTTTCATGTTACTAGATCTACCACATCGGCAGTAACTATTGCTAAGTTAAGGCAGAGTTTTTGTAATTTTGGATTGCTAGAAATAATTGCTTCTGACAATGCCCTTATTTTGTGTCTGAGGAGATGGAGCTTTTCCTGAGGAAGAATGGCATTAAACACATTACACCTGCTCCTTATAACCCTTCTTCTAACGGCTTAGCTGAAAGGGCAGTAAAAACTTTCAAAGAGGGCCTTAGTAAATTTACTGATGAAGATATTAATACCAAAGTATGTAGGTTTTGTATAATCATAGAAGAACTGTACATTCCTCCACTGGGAAGGCTCCAGCTGATATGATCTTTAACCGTAACTTTCGGGGAACTGTAGAAAAAATTAAACCTCAAGAAAAAAGGGAGAAGGCACTGCAGAAAGAATGTAAATTTGAAAAATCAGAATTTAAGGTAGATGATGCAGTTTTTGTTAAAAATTATGGTCAAGGTAAGCCTTGGTTAGAAGGTAAAATTTTACAAGTACTTGGTGTTCCCAACTACAAAGTACAACTTAAACACTTTTTCAATATAGTTTAGAAAAGACTTTCAAATCAACTTTTGCCTAGATTTACTCCTAGTGTAGAAGATTGTATTTTTCCCAGTAATAATCAGAATTATGGTGGTACTTGTAAGCCAATTTTGCCTTCTATTCCAACTAATCTTACATAAAATTCTGATGTGATTAAAGAACCGGAGAGCAATGCTATAAATCCTAATAGTATAGCTGAGAGTTCTGATAACTCCATGCATGCTCCCATGACAGTGCCAGAGCCAGTACCCCTTCGTAGGTCTGGTAGAACTATAAAACGCTAGAGTGGTTAGATTTGCAAAGTAGGTATATATATTCAAAGTTAACTAGTATTATAATTATAACCACATGAATATTTTGAAAATAGAAGTTGATTTTTTTTCCATGGGAAAAGGAAATGTGAGAGTCGAGGTATAATTATTTATTCTTGTTTCTTATTATCTATTCTGATTGTTTTTTTATTTGTATTTATTTCCAATTAAATAGAGTTTAATTCTCTTGTTTTGATATTCTTGTACTTATACTTGATTCGTTTATTGTTGATGCCTAGATGAGTGGCTTGTTTTGTTCATACCAGCTTCAAGAATAAAACCCAGTTTATATATATATATATATATATATATATATATATATATATATATATATATATATATATATATATATATATATATATATACTATATATATATATATATATATATATATATATATATATATATATATACATATATACATATATATATATATATATATATATATATATATATATATATATATATATATATGATATATATATATATATATATATATATATATATATATATATATATATATATATATATATATATATATATATATATATATATATATATATATATAATATATATATATATATATATATATATATACATATATATATATATATATATATATATATATATATATATATATATATATATATATATATATATATATATATATATATATATATATATATATTATATATATATATATATATATATATATATATATATATATATATATATATATATATATATATATATATATATATATATATATATATATATATATATATATATATATATATATATATATATATATATATATATATATATATATATATATATATATATATATATATATATATATATATATATATATATATATATATATATATATATATATATATATATATATATATATATATATATATATATATATATATATATATATATATATATATATATATATATAGTAAGGAAGCCCATCAATGCTGTATGCTAACAGTTTGTACTTATTTTATATATATATATATATATATATATATATATATATATATATATATATATATATATATATATATATATATATATATATATATATATATATATATATATATATATATATATATATGTATTTCTATATATATATATATATATATATATATATATATATATATATATATATATATATATATATATATATATATATATATATATATATATATATATATATATATATTAGGACCCAATATACCTGGAAGGAGATGCGTTAGCTCTGTATCTCAAAATGAATGATGATGATCAGCTAGGTGACAAGAAGATCAAGAGCAGATTGAAGTCAGCCTTCTCACAAGGGACGTCCGAGGCCTATGGAAGGCTTAGGAAGATGCACTGGACAGGTGAGCAAGTGGATGTATTTGCAAATGAGATCAGGCAGTTAGCAGGACTGCCAGGATGAAAGTGAGAGGGTCTGCGGCAGGCTGTAAAGATTTCATTTGTGATTGGTTTCCCAGATCGGATCTCCATGGAACTTCTGCAAATAAAGGATGTTGAAGCAGTAGATATGACTGAGCTAATTGCAAGAGCTAGAGTGTAAACATTAGGTGGTGGGGTCAAGAAATTGCAGCCAGGGGACCGTTATTGATGGTACGTCAGCAAGGGTCCCAGTTGCTGTGGGTCTTGCCATCACAAGGCCAGCAAGGAGTCAAGCAAGGTGTTCAAGGGTTGCTGTTACAGGTGTGGTGCCCCTCATATGGCAAGGGAGTGTAAGGAGCCACGACCACCGATAATGTGCTTCAAGTGTGGGAAGGAAGGTCATATTACAAGCTGCTGCGAGCAGGGATATGGGAAAGGGGGAGCTGCTGCACCGGAAGCTACTCCCTCAGACAAATTAAGGCGTTTCCACCTTTATTGCCAGTGATCAGTGTTAGCGTGGGAGGAAGGAAGGTGAGGGCACTTGTCAATTCAGGTTGTTCCATCACAGTGTGTGCTTCTCATATGGTGGGGAAATGCACGGGAAAGGTAGAAGGGTTAGTAACAGAGGATGGAAGGCAGATTGAATGTGAGGGCAGTAAAGAGATAGAGCTGACAATGCAAGGAATACACCTGAGAACTACACCGATTGTGATTGCTAAGGTGATAACTGGCATAGATGTAGTAACGGGAATGGATTTGATTAACAGACTGGATGGTGTGACAATTCGTGATGGATCTGCAGTTTTTGGCAATGTGCCGATACCAGTAAACATTTCACAAGTGGCGAGAGGCAGGATAAGGTGTACAGTGACAGTTGTGAATGCAGGGCAGGAAAGGGTGGCAGGAAAAGTGAATGTCAAGGAAGATGGGAAGTTGAGAGGAGAGCTAGCCACAAACAGAAGGCCAGTCTGTGCAAGATCGTGGACAAGAATTTCATTGCAGAGTCTGACGGTACTAAGTGGGTGGTGGAGTGGTATTTGAAAGAGGGACTGCTGGTGTTAAAGAACAAGGTGGGCTGCTATGAGATTGCAATGAGGGAGCCTGTGAGGAAAGAATTTGACTAAGAGGTGGATCGATGAAGGTATGTTGGTGCCATGGGGGGCGGGTGTAGAATGTGGAATGATACCATTAATGGTGAGGGTTCAGCCGAACAAGAAAAAAATTCAGCCAGTACTGGACTTCCGCAAACTAAACCAATACGTTATGGCTCACACTGGAGATAATGCCACTGATGTTTTTAGTGACATGCCGAGGGAGTGGAGGCAGATGAGTGGGGCCCCTGCTATAGTTGATTTGAAGTCAGCTTACCTCCAAGTTCACGTTGCAGAAAAGCTGTGGAATTACCAGCTTGTGAATTACAGAGGATGTACACACTGCCTAGCAAGGCTGGGCTTTGGACTAAGTTCAGCGCCAAGAATCAAGACCAAGATCATCAAGACAGCATTAAGCAAGAAAAAGGGATGGAAGCAGCCACAAACTCGAATATAGATGATATACTGATAGATTAGACCAAGGTTAGTGTATCAGAAGTTAAGGAGCAGCTGTGTCTGTATGGATTGGCTATGAAACCACCGGGGGCAACAGAAGGGGGAACTGCTTTAGGTCTGAGATTGGAAAGAGGGAAGAATGGTGAGATCATTTTCAGTAGGGGTAATGAGATTCTGGGAGTGCAGCAAGACTTAAGTGGAGAGAACTGTCTTCCATGTGCAGAAAATAGGTGGGCCATTATCCTGTGGCAGGTTGGTTACAGTAGGTTGTAGTTTCGTAAAGAGGAGAGCAGAGGGCATCAGATTGGAAGACATGGTCGGGCAGCAAATGATGGAGATGCTGCAAGAGATTATAAGGTGTGAGACAAGAGGACCCAGTGAGAGGGAGATGGTATGCCCTGAAGTCAGGTAAGGGTGTCATGTGGTGCGATGCAAGCAGTATTGCCAAAGGAGTAATCTTAGAGATTGACAATGAGTCCGTGGAGGATGGTATATGATTGAGGAAGAAAGAGGACTATAACCATATCAACATGGTGGAGTTGGATGCTGTAATGAAAGGAGTCAATCTAGCTGTGAAGTGGGGACTGCGAGATGTTGAGGTGAAGATGGACTTGGCGTCAGTATTTGATTGGATGAAGTCGAGTGTAACAGCAGAACACAGGATTCAGACGAAGGGAGCTTTGGAAATGATAGTTAAGCGCCGCTTGGGAACCTTGCATGAGCTGATAGAGGATTTTATGATGGAGTTGTTCCTGTTTTGTGCCGTCGGAGAAGAACAAGGCAGATATGTTAACTAGGGTGAGGAAGGCCTGGCTAGGAGTTCCAAGTGAGATATCAAAAGAAGACAAGGTGTGCTGTGCAGGAGTGCCGAGTGTGGAGGACTTACATGAAATGTATCACATGGGAGTCCATAGTACTCTGTTTGTAGCATGGAAGGTCGATCCTGGAGTCACAAGACACAAGATCCGGCAAGTAGTTAGGCGTTGCAGTAAGTGCCAGTCGATCGATCCTCCGCCAGTCGCACATGAAGTCGGGGAGCTAGGGGTGGAAGACAACTGGAAGAGATTGGCGGTTGATGTAACACACTACAGGCAGGGTTTGCATTTGTCAATGGTTGATTGCGGACAGGCAGAGTGGCCATTTGAAAAGATCTAAGAGCAGAATATGGAGAGGAACTTGCGGGAGTGTTGAACGGGTTGTTTTTAGAAAGGGGGCCTGTTGATGAGGTATTGGTAGACAACAGTACAGTCTTTAGATCACAGGCTTTGAAAGAGATGCTTGACAAATGGAATATCAACTGCTACTTTAGAGCTGCATATCGGCCTAGTGGGAATGGGATTGTGGAGCGACATCATCAAACAATCAAGGCCATGGCAGAGAGGGCTCATGTGTTGCCATTGGAAGCAGTCTTCTGGTATAATATGTCCCCCAGGTTGGGTCAGGATGAAGGAACTGTGCCACAGACAGCAGTCTTCAAGTATGAGTGTCAACATCCAAGCATGGTACCAAAGATGGATAAAAGAGACAAAGAGGCAGGTTCCTTCAAGATTGAAGATGAGGTGTGGGTAAAGCCGCCAAACTCAAGATGCACGTTGCAATAGGGAAGGGGTACTGTGACCAATGTGAATTCCTGAAATAATGTCTCAGTAGACGTGATGCCTCGGCACGTTCTAGATATTAGGAGAGTGGTGGACTCGTGTACTGTGGACGAAGAGCCAGTTGAAGTACGAGAGAATGAAGTCCCAAGGTGTTCAAACCGAGAAAGACGACGACTGGTGTGGATGAGAGATTATGTGGCGGGAGCGTCGAGCGGGGGGGGGGGATGCTGAAAGATTGGTGACCATCTCTTGGCGGGGGGAGTTGGTGGTGCTCTTAGTGATGTTTAGATCAAGGGGGCGTGTGGATTGGTGGAGACAAAAGCTTTTTTTTATGATTTTGTACAATTTGGATCTGGTAAAATGAAAGGGGAGTTGGCAACACTGTAAATTGACTGTTGTGTTGAATTTTGGCTGGCGCTTGGTGTGAAGAGGAAGTGGCGGTGTTGTTGTTGAGTTGGTTGAATTGTGTGACGGAATTCTTTATTTTTGAGTTGTGGAGGCTTAGCGGGAACTCCCGTTGTAGGTGTTGATTCTTATTGTGTGCGGTGGTTCAGAGAAGGGGGAAAGGAGAAGTCGGCTTTTGAACAATTGTGTGTGAGATTCTGACTTCCGATTTGCACCGGTGTAGTTGGATTGAGGTATGTGATACACATTACTTTTTTTTCTATCTCGACCACAAAATGGTTTGAGAGATGGTATTTATTTCTATCATGGTAGGAGCTATTGTAGCTATTTATATAATGGTATGAAAGGAAATACTTATCTATACTGCTGTTGAGACAATACTTGTTTATTAGATGGTATGAGATATAATACCTACATGTAAGATGGTATGAGAAGTAATGCTTCCTAATGTTATGGCATGATAAGTTTATATGTACTTAGATTACCGTATGAGAGGCAATATTTATAAAATGGTGTAGGATGCAGCATTTTTTTGTTAACTTTGAGAGATACCACTTCTGAGACAGTAAGAAAGATAATACTTATATACTGTATGAGAGATACCGTTTAGTAATTAAGCAGGATAATAGATTATACTTATTTTATACTCGCAATGAGAGATATTTATTGATAAGACGGTTTGAGAGATAATACTTACAACAAAATATGAGAGAAAATATTTGTCTTTACTAACTGCATTCAAAGGAAATAACCCTATGTTTGTAATTCCCAGTCTACTGGTCGAATCCATATTTACTCAATGACACTTATCAACTGTTCTTATAACTATTTATTCATTTAGCATGTAATGTTTCTTCAATTATCGAATTTTCCTATATCCTGCAAAGAAATTTTTTTTACAAAGCTTCAAATTATGACCTCATGCTTTGGAGCCACCCATATAAAAATATCGCCCCCTTTCCACTCTATCCAAACAATGAAGGAATCTATTTGTGAAAACGCTTATTACACGGAATGAGAGATGATACTTATATAGAAGACACTATGAGAGATAATACTTATTTATAATGCATTTTGAAAGATAATGGATTTCTTATTGACATTATGAGATATAATGTCTTTTATCCAGTATGAGAGATAATGAATTTTCTTAAAACAGTATGAAAGGTACTATTTTTTATGAGATGATATGACAATACTTATTTCCAAGATGATATGAGAGATAATGCTTATTTTCAACTCAGTATGAGACATAATACTTACTTATCATGAGGCTTAAGAGGTAATACGTATTTATAACATGGTTTGAGAGGTAATTCTTACTTATAATACTCACTTAAAACAATTTATGAAAGATAATACATTCTAGTAATTTGGTAATAGAGATAATACTTACCATAACATGGTACGAGGGATATGTAAGAGTATATAATAGATAAAACCTGTGACACAGCATGAAAGATTATACTCATTTATAAGACTTTATGAGATTTTATACTTATAACACCATACGAGAGATAGTACTTACTAATAAGACACTATAAGAAGTAATGCTGTTTCCACGGCATTTGATAATACTTGTATTATGAGAGATACCACTTATAATACTAACTGGGAGATTATGCTTATGGCATGGTTAAAGAGATGATACTTATAGGACTGTATGAGAGATAATACTTATATATAAGACTATATGAGATATAATGTTAGCTTATAAGATTTCATAAAGGCAATACTTACTTATATGATTATATGTCTATGGAAGATGATACTTATAACAGTGAGAGAGAGCAGACTTACGAATGGCAGTGTAGGAGGCGACGAACCCCCAATGAGGTCTGGGGTTCCTAATGTCAGATTTAAAAGTAAGCGTAAATTGGTTCCCAATTGTCGTGATGGAAATTGATTTTATGCCACATATCTTTCTGCAGAAATAGAAATAAAAGAATAATTTAAATTAATGTATATTATTACTATTAAAAATGCCAACGCACATAATAATAATAATAATAATAATAATAATAATAATAATAATAATAATAATAATAATAATAATAATAATAATAATAATAATAATTAAGATTATTATTATTATTATTATTATTATTATTATCATTATTATTATTATTATTATTATTATTATTATTATTATTATTATTATTATTATTATTATTATTATTATTATTATTATTATTATTATTATTATTATTATCATAGTGACACGAGCCAAAGGGATTTCTCGCACCTGCTGGCTCAGTGAACTGTGAAGGACAGGTGTGAGAGGAGTTATCATATGATGAAGTAGTGGGTGTAAACCAGTCATGGTTACCGGGCCTCATTGTAGACTATCCTAGCCCTCCTGCCTGTGGGTGACTCAAGCAGGGTAGAAGGGGGGAAAATGTGGTAACCCTATATCCCCAAGGTAAGAGGAGTGGTTGAGGTATGTGTGGATCGTAGTGAATGCGTGTTTCTTGGCTCGGCCACCCCCTTTACAAGGCGGAATGAGGCCATGTATATGTATGTATGTATGTATGTATGTATTATTATTATCATTATTATTATTATTATTATTATAATAATAATAATAATAATAATAATAGTAATAATAATAATAATAATAATAATAATTATAATAATAATAATTATAATAATAATAATAATAATAATAATAATAATAATAATAATAATAATAATAATAATAATAATAATAATAATAATAATAATAATAATAATAATAATAATAATAATAATAATAATAATAATAATAATAATAATAATAATAATAATAATAATAATAATAATAATAATAATAATAATAATAATAATAATAATAATTATTATTATTATTATTATTATTATTATTATTATTATTATTATTATTATTATTATTATTATTATTATTATTATTATTATTATTATTATTATTATTATTATTATTATTATTATTATTATTATTATTATTATTATTATTATTATTATTATTATTATTATTATTATTATTATTATTATTATTATTATTATTATTATTATTATTATTATAATTGAAACAAATTTAATGCAACTGCTCAATTTTAAATGTATTCAGATAATCTCTCTTCCTTGTCTGAAATCGAACTTGGGAACTCTAGTCTAAAGTACCGCTGCTTAGCCCAGTGAACCACAGAGGTTGCATAAGAGTGAGGACTGGATCATCTACTGATGACGAAAAACTAGAGGGACACCACTGTGACCAATAATCTCCATTTTACCCCCTCCCCAGCCCACCTGTTGTCAGTGAACTCATTTAATTCTCCTCTTTTACACCCAAGGTTAACTATATGAAACAAATGCAATGTAATTACGTATTTTTAAATGCCTTCAAGTAATATCCCTTCCATGTTGAGAAACGAATCTGTGAACTCCGGTCTAGAGCACCACAGCTAAGCCCACTGAACCACAGAGGTTGCATAAGAGGGAGAACTGGACCATCTACTGATGATATGCAGTCAGAAGGATGCCACAGCATACCTCCGCCACTCCCTATCCACTCTGTCAAAATATGAAAATTATGCAATCCGCCCAGCCCTCTCTTTCTCGTAAGATCTGGCTTACCTCATCATAAAATTTAAAAAAGTTTGTTACTATTGATCTGTCTTCTCTGAAGCCATGTTGTCTCACAGACAAAAAGCTGAAGGATTCCAAGTGAAGAGAGATATGTTTTCTTATTAGTTTTTCCATAACTTTGCAAACTATACTGGTCAAGGAAGCTCACTATAGTTTAGAGCTGTATCTCTCTTTTCCTTTTTTTTGAAGATAGTTATCACATTCACTTGTTTCCAGCATCTTGGAATCTCCCCAGATTCCAACGACTTTTCAAATATGATTCATAGCCCCCACCAATATTGGTTTAGTGCATTTCTTAAGTACACTTTTTTTATGAGTGTGACACTGGGACAGGCAAGAAAATTGTCCTAATCATTAAAGGCCGAGGCACGAAGAAAATATTAAGACGAAGAAAGAAAAAAGGTTAAGGACAAGACAGAGATGAGGTAATGATACATATTAGGAAATGGACAGGCTGAAAGAATAGTCAAAGTACCGAGGACATAAAGCTATGGTAGGAATAGGCCCTGAGATAACGATAGATCCGTTTTTTGAAGGAAGATACGTTATAAGAATTAGGAAAGACGGAAGGGGGAAGAGAATTCCAGTGTATGGAGGTGGATGGGAAAAAGCAGTTACTGCACCAACCAACCCGCGAGTTACAAATCTCGAAAACAGTACTTATGAGAAAAGGCCCCTTGGCGAGCGTTATGTGGCCTCGGCAGTGGGGGAGAGATGCAACTCACCAAATCATCAGAGCAGCGATGGAAGTAATTGTGATAGAAAAGAGATAAGTATGATACCTTAAGGTGAAGAGAAAGAGATCCAGATTAGAAGTACGAGAAGGGTCATTAATGAGTCTGACCGCCTTAGATTCAACCCTATCAAGGAGATAAGTATAACGAAGATGCACCCCAGATGTGCAAGCAGTATTCTAAGCAGGGACGGATAAGACCTTTATAGATTTAAGTAACTTTAAAAAGGGAAATTAATGACGAAAATAAGATAGAACCCTCAATTTTTTGGATGAAGATTTATATATTTGACAATCGTGATTCCTAATATATAAATAGAATTAAGAGGATAAATTTTTCTAGTTTCAATAACAACAGGGGTATCAGCAGGAGAAGATGAAGAAACAGCCAGAAACTGTGTCTTGGAGGCATTATATTTAACTAACTTTCGAGTGCCCCACTCAGATACCCTCTAATAATTGGAGTTGAGAGTAGAAGAAAGACTGATATGAGACTGATTACGACAAGCAGATGAAGGTTGTGAAGAAAAGACAGAAGAAAAATACAGGGTAGAATCATCAGCAAAGGCGTGAAGAAGAGAGGAGAATGGGGACGGAAGCAGATCATTGATGAAAAGAAGGAACAGAGTAGGTGAAAGAACAGAGCCCTGTGGAACACCACTGTTAACAGGGATTGGGTTAGATATTGCACCGTCAACAACCAAAGATATAAAACGGTCAGAAAGAAAACTGAAAATCAGAAAACAGAGAGAAGGGGTATAACCATAAAGAAGAAGTTTGGCCAACAGGGCTTTGTGCCAGACTCTGTCAAAAGCCTTATAGATATCAAGGGCGACAACAAAGGATTCCCATAGTTCCTCAGAGAAGATGACCATACTTGAGTAAGATAGGACAGGATGTTGCCAGTTGAACTTACCTTGTGGAAGCTGTACTGGTGATCAGAGATAAGCGAGTTAGATTCAAGATGTTGCAAGAGGTGAGAATGGAGCAAAGTTTAAAAAACCTTAGTGTTAGAAGAGATTAGGGCAATAGCTTGGTAGTTTGAAGGAATAGAGCGGTCACCCTTCTTAGGAACAGGTTGCACTAGAGCATGCTTCCAAGATGAAGGATAGACACTGGTTGACAGAATGAGGCAAAAAAGACTCCCTAAGGAACCTTGCAGGCATACCATTAGGACCAGATGCCTTGTTTCTTTAGCATGCAAAGATCCTTATGAAGTCTGTGTGAAGAAAGGATAAGGGAGGGCATAGGGTTAGAGAGGGGATAGGGAATGAGGGACAGGTGTGCTAGAATCGTTTACAGAAAAATGAGAGCCAAAGAGAGTTGCTAAGGGGATATGTCATCAGGACTTGTAGCTCTATGGGCATCCAACCCCATCAGTGCTTTGTAGCCTAGAAGAAGATGTTCTCTAATACTGGCCCATGATCTCATATATTTGCAGTCTGATAGGGTGGGGTATATACTACAGTAAATACTGATTGAATCTCCTTGTTCAATTCATTGCAGATCTCTTCATCTTTCTCAGTGATACTTCAATCTGTCCTCTTTAACTTTAATCCCTGTTTTTTTGACCATCAGTTTTCCTCTGATAAAGATGCGAAAAAGCTTGGGATTTTCTTTAGTTTTCTTGGTAATATCCCTTTCATTATTTCTCTTTGCCTCTCCTCGTTTGCTTAGGTAATAATTTTTTGCTCTTTTATAAGTCTGCCAGGCATTTATGTTTTTTTCTCTTCCTATGCCTATTCCATCATTTTCTCTCCACTCATTAGCTCTCTTACGTTCATTATTGATACCACAGCATTCTAAAGATCATATAACTCGTTTTCAGAGTGATAGGATGGTGCAATTTTAGAGACTTTTGATGACTTAGATTATATATCTAAATAGCCGCAACACTCCAATGACCTTAGCCATTGTACAAGAGAAGGCTCTGAGTCTTTACAAATCTCTTAAGGGGAAGATGCTGGAGAAGGAGCAGAGGAAAGTAGAGGAGAAACCCTATAAAACTACACGTGGATGGTCCCACCATTTTCATAAATGTCATAGCCTTAAAAATATTAAAGTACAAGGTGAGGCAGCAAGTTCTGACATGGATGCAGCAGAATCTCTTCCTAACAATCCCCTGGATATTCTTGAAGAGGAAAGCTATAATCTTCATCAAGTATTTAATGTAGATGAAATGGGGCTTTATTTCAAGAGGATGATGTCCCATGCGTTTATTATCCATAAGGAAAACACCCAGCCTGGGTATAAAATGTTGAAGGAGAGAGTAACTTTATTTGTAGGAGGCAATGCCAATGGTAGCAAAAACCTCAAACCTTGTTTGAGTTACCTCAGTGCTAGCCCTAGGTCCTTGAAAAATGTTGTCAAGTCTCGTTTACCAGTGTTTTGGAAAAGTATTAAGAAAGCTTGGATGACAAGTGCTATTTTTTGTGAGTGTTTTTTTGGAGTATTTTGTCCTTGAAATGAAAATATGCTTCAATGAAAATAGGCTAGATATTAAGATTTTGTTGTTGCTAGATAATGTCAATTCTTATAAGATTGACTTAGAAACACTCCGTTGCTAACATCAAAATTGGTTTGGATGCCTCCTAACACATCGTCAATTAAGCAACCAATGGATCAGAATGTAATCTCTACATTCAAAATCCATTACCATCGTAGAATATGCAAGAAACTGATCCATGAAATTGATGAGGAAAGCAAACCAATGGTAAAAGAGTTTTGACAAATTGATGGAGGCTTTACGTCAAGAAGAAGTAGAGGAAGAAAGGGACCTGACCGCAGCTGGAAATATATGGACATTGGACTTGTTCTACGCTGACCTGTTCCGGTTTTACGTCACGGACTCCCTCTTCAACCGAGGGCTAGGACGGTTGCCTTCTTTCGAAGGACTTGTTTTGGCAGATGAAATCGTTACCCTGAGTGCATGCCCTTGCTAACCTCAGACCGTGACGGGGCGCGAACCCTCGACCTGACGCCTCAGAGTCGCGGACGCTACCGATTGAGCCACGGCGACTACTATTTGTTCTACGCTGACCTATACCTGTATTACTTTTTAGAATAAGATTGTTCCCTGACTGAGCTCAAACTGTTCTCAAAAAACAATGGATGTGTTGGCTCCTTATCATAAAATTCTGCACCAGAAACAGGCAAAAATAAAGCAAAAAAAATAAACTCATTCTTCCAGAGACCACAGCTTGATGATTCCGTTACACTATCAATCTCCTCTGCCCCATTGACTACCTCCTGACTTCCACCTTCCACCACAATTTTTCTACCCCCTCCCCATCCAACCATCTTCAGCGGCCTATGCATACCAAAGCAACCATCGCTGTTGTTAGGTTTATGGTCTACATTGTTTCCTTTAATTATATTATTGATTAATTTAAATTTCGTTTTCTTTTTCATTATTACTATTTCTAATTTATGTTTACATATCTTTATGTAAAATTTCTCATTTTATAGTGATATGTAATCGATTAATACATAGATGAAGGATGGCCTATATATATATATATATATATATATATATATATATATATATATATATATATATATATATATATATATATATATATATATATATATATATCTATATATCTATATATATATATATATATATATATATATATATATATATATATATATATATCTATATATATATATATATATATATATATATATATATATATATATATATATATATATATATATATATATATATATATATATATATATATATATATATATATATATATATATATATATATATATATATATATATATATATATATATATATATATATATATATATGTGTGTGTGTGTGTGTGTGTGTGTGATTACCTAATTGTGATTACCTAATTGTGTTTACGGGAAAGAGCCCAAAGCTCGTATCTTCCCGTCTCCTGATCGGTTCCATTTTATACTTAGTCATACTTATCATACCTGTCCTTAAAACTATGGATTGAGATAGCATTAACTACCTCATCGCTTAGCGAATTCCAAATATCAACTACTCTTACACTGAAAAAGTATTTCCTTACATCCTGCGAAGAAGTTTTCTTACGAAGCTTCAAACTATGACCTCTAGTTCTAGAGCCAGCCATATCAAAATATCGATCCCTATCCACTCTATCATAACCATGAAGGAATTTAAAGACTGTCACCATATCCCCCCTCACTCTTCTAGCTTCGAGTAATGGTAAGTCTAATTCCCTCAGCCTCTCATCATAACTGAGATTGCGTATTTCTGGCACCAGTTTCGTGGCATGTCTTTGAACTTTTTCAAGCTTAGCTATGTGCTTTTTCAAGTGCGGATTCCAAAAGGGGGCTGCATATTCGAGTTTTGGCCTCACATAGGTTACATAAATATTTCTGAACATTTCCTTGTCCATGTGCCTGAAGGCTACCCTTACATTTGATAAGAATGCATATGCTGCCCTTACTATGCCATTTATATGTATTTCTGGAGACAAATCTGCCAGTATGTTTACTCCTAGATCTCTCTCATTTTCTGTCTCTTGAAGTTGTACTCCAGCCACTGAGTAGTCAAGCTTGGGCCTTCTTGCACTTGTACCCATTCTCATTACCTTACATTTTGAAGTATTGAATTTCATTAGCCACTTTTCTGACCACTCATGCAGATTATTTAGATCCTCCTGAAGTTCTCTACCATTGTTCTCGTTTTTTACTTTCTTCACAATCTTTGGGTGTGTGTGTGTGTGTGTGTGTGTGTGTGTGTGTGTGTGTGTGTGTGTGTGTCTGTGTGTGTGCTTACCTAATTGTGTTTACGGGAAAGAGCCCAAAGCTCGTATCTTCCCGTCTCCTGATCGGTTCCATTTTATACTTAGTGATACTTATCATACCTGTCCTTAAAACTATGGATTGAGATAGCATTAACTACCTCCTCGCTTAGCCCATTCCAGTTATCAACTACTCTTACACTGAGAGAGTATTTCCTTACATTCTGCAGAGAAGTTTTCTTACGAAGCTTCAAACTATGACCTCTAGTTCTATAGCCTGCCATATCAAAATATCGATCCCTATCCACTCTATCATAACCATGAAGGAATTTAAAGGCTGTCATTATATCCCCACTCAATCTTCTAGTTTCGAGTGATGGTAAGTCTAATTCCCTCAGCCTCTCATCATAACTGAGATTGCGTATTTCTGGCACCAGTTTCGTGGCATATCTTTGAACTTTTTCAAGCTTAGCTACGTACTTTTTCAAGTGTGGATTCCATAAGGGGGCTGCATATTCGAGTTTTGGCCTCACATAGGTTACATAAATATTTCTGAACATTTCCTTGTCCATGTGCCTGAAGGCTACCCTTACATTTGATAAGAATGCATATACTGCCCTTACTATGCCAGTTATATGTATTTCTGGAGACAAATCTGCCAGTATGTTTGCTCCTAGATCTCTCTCATTTTCTGTCTCTTGAAGTTGTACTCCAGCCACCGAGTAGTCAAGCTTGGGCCTTCTTGCACTTGTACCTATTCTCATTACCTTACATTTTGAAGTATTGAATTTCATTAGCCACTTTTCTGATCACTCATGCAGATTATTTAGATCCTCCTGAAGTTCTCTACCATTGTGCTCGTTTTTTACTTTCTTCACAATCTTTGCATCATCTGCAAACATATTCATGAATGAATTTACAGACTCTGGTAGGTCATTTACATATACAAGGAACAAAAGTGGCCCTAAAACTGAACCCTGTGGAACTCCACTACTAACTCTTCTCCATTCAGACACTGAGTGTCTTACTCTAACCCTCTGTTCCCTTCCTTCTAAGTAAGTTTTTATCCATTCCAAAACATTTCCACCTATTCTAACCATTGCTTGCGGCTTCCTAATAAGTCTCCCATGTGTGTGTATGTGTGTGTGTATGTGTGTGTATGTGTGTATGTGTGTGTGTGTGTGTGATAGGTTTTACGTCACAGATACCCTACTCTATTGAGGCCTAGGAAGGTGCCTTCTTGCAACGGACTGTGATGTTGCCAATACGACTGTTACCCTGAGTAAATGCCCTGTCTAATTTCAGACCGATGTGGGCCTCGAACTCACAATCTGATGAATCAAAGTTGCGAGAGTTACCAGTTGGCCAAGGCAGCCACACACGCACACACACGCGCGCGCACGCACATACACATATAGAAGTCTTCATTGAAGGAATAATTAAACGAGGGGGGGGGGTGAGATCTTTCAAAATGCATATAAGTCCATTTTCAGTTGCTCTGAAGATGAACTTAAGTCTATAAGATCTTGGTCCTCTGTCGTTTCATTATTCCTACGTACCGGACCGCTCTTTATGAGACAATATTATATTTCTGCAGTTGGCTTAGAAAGCATCGTTGCTGAGGTTATTTTGCAAAAAAAATCATCTTAATAGACGGTTAAATTGATTTAGGCACAAAATAAGAGGAAAGTAACCATTATCCAATATCACAGTTCCAGCATGGAGACTTTTTATGCAAATAATATTTCGTCATTGAATGAGCGTAAAGTTTATCATGCTATTTCTCCTTAATATATGATTTTGGGACTGCGGTTAGTAAGGGCATGCACTCAGGGTAACGATTACATCTGCCTAAACAAGTCCTTCGCAAGAAGGTAACCATCCTAGCCCTTAGTAGAAAAGGGACTTCGTGACGTAAAACCGAAACCAAATATTATATCTTCGGTTATATGCATAATAAGTCTCCACGCTGGAATTGTGATTTTGGAAAATCGTTACTTTCCTCTTATTCTGTGCTCGTCACAATTTAACCATCTTGCACGATGAATGTCTTGCGAGATAACCTCTGCATCGATGCTTTCTAAGACGAACTGCAGAGCATGATACAAACAGATTGAGAAATAGGATTGCAAACCCAGAGACATAATAAGGTCTTGTTAGAGTCATAAATTAATATTCTATGGATTAACTCACATATATATATATATATATATATATATATATATATATATATATATATATATATATATATATATATATATATATATATATATATATATATATATATATATATATATATATATATATATACATTGGCAGTAAATTTCCTTGTATACATAGTTTGTTGAATATGACCGCTGATTTTGCATTTGCAATTTTCTTGTATAACTTTTCTAAAGTGCTTACAATAACTTTTTCATTATTGTTGAGACTATATAATAAGTCGGAAAATTTAAGAGAATTCATAACGTTTCGTACAGCTTCGTACATTGTCAAATGATTATCTATTTAGTATATATATATATATATATATATATATATATATATATATATATATATATATATATATATATATATATATATATATATATATATATATATATATCCCTGGCATTTAATTATTTATCTCCAACCAGGTCTGTGTCCAATTCCCTTACATCCTTAATTCCCTCTCCTTTTTTCCCCTCCTATCCCATCCCATCCTAAGTCATGTCAGTGGAAGTAACTGTGACACATACAATTTGAAAAAAAAATAGTATTTAAGGATAAATAAACATATTCATACATACATATAGAAACATCAAAAGAAACATACCCGCTATTGGTCCCACCATTACTGGTGACCTCTACATAATCCCAGCTACATCCATTTGAAGATTGTAGGTCCATATTTATATCTATTTGGAATCCAGTGACGCTCTCGTGAGTCCCAACACTAACCCATTGGCAGTACTGGTTATTTGCGTAATTACCAAGTTGAACAGACCCGGGGATTTCTATAGTTCCTTGGTCATAGGTGTAACCTGTTTAAAAATTTTAAGAATACTTCTGTAAGATTACAAACGCACACAATATATATATATATATATATATATATATATATATATATATATATATATATATATATATATATATATATATATATATATATATATATATATATATATATATATATATATATATATTCAAATAAGCACATTACCATATGATATATATATATATATATATATATATATATATATATATATATATATATATATATATATATATATATATATATATATATATATATATATATATATATATATATATATATATATATATACATATATATATATATATATATATATATATATATATATATATATATATATATATATATATATATATATATATATATATATATATATACATATATATATAAACTGTTAGCTTGCAGCAACTAAATAGTAAGGAAGCCCATCAGTGAAACAGCACAGAAAAAATAACGCTATATTTCGGGTCCTATCTTGACCCCTTCTCAAGCATACGTGAATGTTAAAGTAACAATGACAAAGGGAGTAAAAAATCAAAAAGGACTCAGGAAACCTGAGGGAATAAAAATTAAAGATAGTAAGAAAGGTGTAATACAAATAAATAATACCGCCAATCAAAGAAAAACCGGCAAAATCATTAAAAAGTCACTAACAACTGAATATATTAATTTCTAATTACGAATATAGATCGGCAAGTAGATTATCCCTTTTATATAAAGAAACAAAAGACCAATAAGCTCAAAATCACACAAACCAAGCAGAAAAAATGGAATATATATATATATATATATATATATATATATATATATATATATATATATATATATATATATATATATATATATATATATATATATATATATATATATATATATATATATATATATATATATATATATATACATATATATATATATATATATATATATATATATATATATATATATATATATATATATATATATATATATATATATATATATATATATATATATATATATAACTCCCTATGTCATAAAAACATAAGAAAAGAGGACACTGCAACATGCCTACTGGCACACACGAGGCAGCTCCATTTTTGACTGAAGATCTCAGCATGTCAGACATATTCTATTCTACACTATTTTTTTTCTTATTTTTTAATGCACAAAGGACTAACCTATTCATACCCATCCTTTTTACCAATTTCCTTTCTGAACCTAAATTTATCAAGTTTAAACCCATTATTTCGAGTTCTGGTTTGATCATGAATTTTTAAAACTTTATTAATATAATAAAGTAAGTCTCCCAAGGTCGGAGTAACCCATCCTCCGGATAAGTCTCGTTCTTTGGTAATTGTAGGGGATTCACTATGCAGATATGTAGACAGGAAACTCAGGCATAGAGTTAGAGGAAAATATTTTTTCCCTGGAGCAGGTATGAAGAAGGTGGGTGAGTCAATAAATAGCTGGATTGAGAAAAAAAATGTTGTTTGTTTGATAGCTGGGGGAAATGACGTGCAGGATGGTAGAAGTGAAGAGCTGATTAGGTTGTATAGACAAGCCCTGGATAAGATCAGGAAAAGGGGTGCAGTTCCTGTGATGTGTGGTATTCTCCCTAGGCTTAGCCAAAGTTCAGAGTGGTGGTCTCGAGCTATAGTAGTAAATGCTAGGATGAAAGTCTTCTGTCGGGAGAATAATATAGGTTTTATAGACGGGTGGGATCACTTCACTAGTCGTAAGCATATGTATGCAAGGGATGGAGTGCATCTTTCTAATTCAGGTGTCTCGGTATTGGCTGGTATGATAGACAGAGAGGTAGGGGGGTTTTGTTAGACACAAATAATGAAATGAATAATACTTGTGCAGAGAAATTAGTCAGTAAGGGTTCAGTAAAAAGTGGGTCAAATAACTGGGAGTCTAAGGATAAGAACCATTTGTTACATAGAACAAATATTAACAAAAAGAATAGCCACAAGAAGGGTAAAGCTAGAGAAAGTTTAAAAGTATATTATACAAACAGCCGTAGTTTAGGTAACAAGATAGAAGAACTGAGAGCCATAGTATGTAGTTAGAGACCGGATATAATATGCATTAGTGAAAGTTGGATTAATTTAGAAAGCAAACACCTTAAAGCTGAGTACATAATTACAGGATATAAACTTTATAATGCTGATCGTAGTGAAAATAGAAGAGGGGGAGGGTTAATCATGTATATTAAAGATAGCCTCAGAAGCTGCATTAAGTCTGGAATTAAGACAAATCTAAATTCAGAAACCTTATGGGTTTAAATTAAAAATAATATAGAAAGTCTAGTTGTAGGAGTAGTCTACAGACCACCTGATCTAGACAATATAAAGTCGCAAGTTATATACAATGAAATTTCTAAAGTGACCGGGTCAAATAGAGTTTGCATTGTAGGCGATTTTAATTTTAGACATTAACTGGGAAACCATAACAGGTGATAGTAGCTCTAAGGAGTTTTTGGAAGTAGTAGAAGACAATTTCCTTTCTCAGCATGTACTTGAAGCAACACGGGGGGTGAATACACTAGATTTAGTTCTTAGTAATAGAGAGAATATGGTTACAAATTTAGAAATTGGTGAAAAATTGGGCAACAGTGACCATGATTCCATTAGATTTAACATAATTTTCAAGGAAACTATAAAGGAAAATAAGAATATTGTTCCAAACTTTAGAGCAGGAGATTTTGAGGGCTTAAAAACTAAATGATCTAATGAGGTATGGGAAGGGATTTCTGGGGTACAGATGTGGGTAGTTAATCCAGCAGGTCAGGTCGCAGGTAGCGGATTACCCTGAAATTTGAGTACCACATGCCAAGGATTATCACAAGATAAGATCAATACATTAAATTCTCTCACAGGAAAGAACAGCAGTCCGTCAGTTAATATAAATTTGGATGGGGAATATAACAATTTTGTCATGACTCTTCAGAATAGTCAGAGAGACTATATTCCCATGAAACATTTCAGATCAAGAAAAAATGACCCTAAATGGATGAACAATAGAATAAAGAATCTTATAGGTATTAAAAGAGGAATATACAGGAAACTAAAAAGAGGTGAAGAGCATGTGAGGCAGCAATATATACAGTTAAACAGGGAAGTTAAAAAGATAGTTAGAGAGTCGAAAAGAAAATACGAAGTTAGAATAGCAGGAGAAGCTAAAGAAAATCCTAAAGGGTTTTATCAACATTATCAAACAAAATTTAAGGAAAAAGTCGGACCAATTGAAGTAGCCAATGGCCATATCACAGATGACGATAAAGTGATGTGTACATGTTTAAATGATTATTTCTTATCTGCATTTACCAATGAAAACTTGGAAAATATTCCGGAAGTAGAATCCATTTACAGAGACAGTCCCGATAAAATACTTAGTTCAATAAATATTACGAGAGAGGAGGTAATAAAAGAAATAGATAAATTAAAGGTTCATAAATCTCCGGGACCTGATGGAATATATGCTAGAATATTAAAGGAATGCAAGGAAGAGCTTAGTTGTCCACTAACTGCATTATTTAATTATTCAATTAAATTAGGATCGGTACCCATGGAGTGGAAATTGGCAGATGTGGTACCAATATTTAAAAAAGGAGAACGAGTTAAAAAGAATAATTATAGGCCTGTAAGTTTAACGTCAACAGTGGGTAAGATTCTAGAATCCATCATTGCAAATAAAATAAGGGCACATCTAGAATTACACAGACTGATAAAACTTTCACAACACGGGTTTCTTAAGGGTTTTTCGTGCCTTACAAACTTACTGTCTTTTTATTCAGAAGTTTACGAGGCAGTAGATTGTGGCAAAGAATATGATACAATATATCTAGATTTTAGCAAAGCTTTTGATAGAGTTCCTCACAAAAGATTAGTTAAAAAGCTGGAAGCTCATGGTATAGGAGGAGCTGTTCTCAGATGGATCAAACAATGGTTAAAAGACAGAAAACAGAGGGTTTGCATAAATGGAGAGAAATCGGAGTGGGGCACGGTTACTAGCGGGGTACCACAAGGCTCGGTACTGGGTCCCCTATTATTCATCGTATATCTAAATTATCTGGATTCGGATATCAGTAGTAACCTAAGTAAATTCGCAGACGACACTAAAATAGGTAGAACTATAAATGGAAAAGAAGACATTCATGCTTTACAGGAAGATCTAAATAGATTATCTGAATGGTCGGACAAATGGCAAATGGAATTTAATGTTGAAAAATGTAAAGTAGTTAAAATGGGTACTATAAAAGACAATACTAGTTATAAGCTAAATAACCATGAAATCATGAGTTCTCAGTGTGAAAGGGATTTGGGAGTTCTTGTGAGTAGTAGTCTTAAGCCAAGAGAGCAATGCACAGCAGTCAGAGATAAAGCAAACAGAATTTTAGGATTTATCTCAAGAAGCGTTAGCAATAGGATGGAAAAAGTTATTTTGCAGTTCTATCTTGCATTAGTTAGGCCCCATTTAGATTATGCTGTGCAATTCTGGTCACCCTATTATAGAATGGAAATTGAATCCTTGGAGAGAGTGCAGCGAAGAATGACCAAGATGATACACAATATCAGAAATCTACCATATGAGGACAGATTAAAAAAACTTAATTTACATTCTCTAGAGAGGCGAAGAGTTAGGGGGGATATGATTGAAGTGTATAAATGGTTTAAAGGGATTAACAAGGGAGATATTAATAAAGTTTTAAAAATTCATGATCAAACCAGAACTCGTAATAATGGATTTAAGCTTGATAAATTTAGGTTCAGAAGGGAAATTGGTAAAAATTGGTTTGGTAATAGAGTAGCTGACGCATGGAACAAGCTTCCTAGTAGGATAGTAAATGCCAATACCTTAGACACCTTCAAATGTAGATTAGATAGACATATGACAGAGGTAGGGTGGGTATGAATAGGTTAGTGCTTATTAGAAAAATCATAAAAAGAAAAATAGAATAAATAAGTAGAGTAGAATAGAATAGGTTAGACATGCTGAAAATACAATTCAAAAATGGAGCTGCCTCGTGTGTGCCAGTAGGCATGTTGCAGTGTCCTCTATTCTTATGTTCTTATGTTCTAATATCACCCTTGTTAATCCCTTTAAACCAGTTATACACCACAATCATATCCCCCCTAACTCTGCGCCTCTCTAGAGAGTGCAGATTAAGTTTTCTTAGCTTGTCTTCATATGATAGATTTCTGATATTGTGTATCATCTTGGTCATTCTTCGTTGCACTCTCTCCAAGAATTGCACAGCATAATCCAGATGGGGTCTAACTAATGCAAGATAGAGCTGTAAACTAACATTTTCTGTCTAATTGCTAATACATCTTGAGATAAATCCTAAAATTCTATTTGCTTTAATTCTGACCAAGGTACATTGTTATCTTGGCTTAAGATTACTACTCACAAGAACACCTAAATTCCTCTCACACTCAGAGCTTATTATTACATGGTTATTTAGCTTATAACTCGTATTGTCTATTATAAGAACATAAGAACATAAGAATAGGGGACACTGCAACATGCCTACTGGCACACACGAGGCACCTCCATTTTAAATACTTACTTGTTAATGAGTTACAGGTCTGGGCCACTGCCATTATGTTTGAAAGTTCACCAAGAGTAGTCAGTGCATCCATCGAGGATGCAGTAGTTTTGATGAAGAAAAAAAAAAGACAGTTAGTTAATAAGTAAATACATAAGTAAGTTAAAAGATTAATAATTTATATATGTATATATATATATATATATATATATATATATATATATATATATATATATATATATAGTATATATCTATGTATATATGT
>JAXCGZ010016071.1:12500-32233 GCA_037179515.1 Halocaridina rubra | reverse complement strand
CTAATACTACTACTACTACTACTACTACTACTACTACTACTACTACTACTACTACTAATAATAATAATAATAATAATAATAATAATAATAATAATAATAATAATAATGATAATAATGATAATAATAATAATAATAATAATAATAATAATAATAATAATAATAATAATAATAATAATAATAATAATAACAACAATAATAATAATAATAATAATAATAATAATAATAATAATAATAATAATAATAATAATAATAATAATAATAATAATAATAATGATAATAATAATAATAATAACAATAATAATAATAATAATAATAATAATAATAATAATAATAATTCTATCTATCTATCTATCTACCTTGGCTGTTTCCCCCTTTAATTGGGGGGTAGCCGACATCAAGAAAGGAAATCAATAAGGTGATTACTTTGCTCTATGGGCAATGACGAGGGAGCTAGTGACCGTTCAGATGGCACTGCTGGAGTGCCACAGCCCATCCTCCTGGCTCTTCCACAAGCTGTGTCGCTTCACAACTGCCAACTCCTCCTACTGCCCCTACCACAGGGCTATGTCTGTAAGATGCAGCCCCGTGGTAACAGCAGATGCTCATCAGAGCTGCGTCACAATCGCTCGCCACTCATTCCTATTCCTAGCACGCTCGCTTGCTTCCCTCAAATCCATCCTCCTATCATTCAGGGCTCTCCTTACTCCATCCATCCATCCAAACCTAGGCCTCCCTCTAGTATTTCTCCCATCAACTCTCGCATTCATCACCTTTTTCAGCAGCCTTTCATCATCCATCCTTTCCACATGGCCAAACCATCTCAGAACATTCATATCTACTCTGGCTGCAATTTCTCTCCTCACACCCGTTCTTGCTCTCACCACTTTATTCCTAACCCTATCCAATTGAGATACACCAGTCATACTCCTCAGGCAATTCATCTCAAACACATTTAGTTTCCATCTCTCACTTACTTTCATACCCCATACCTCTGATCCATACATCACAGTTGGCACAACCACTTTCTCATACTAAACTTTCTTAGCATTCATTTCCAACCCTCTATTCTTCATCACTCCTTTCAATGCACCCAACACTTTACATCCTTCATTCACTCTGTGACACACATCTGCTTCCACTCCACCATTTGCAGCTAAACCCGAGCCTAAATTCTTAAACTGATTAACTTCCTCAAGTGTCTCTCCATTCAACATAACATTCAATCCAGCACCATCCTCATTTCTTGTAGACCTCATAACCTTACTCTTTCCCACATACACTCGCAACTTCCTTCTCTCACACACCATTCCAAATTCTGACAGTAACTGACACAGCTTCTTCTCTGAATCTGCCACCACCACAGTATCATCTGCAAACAGCAAATGAATCAGCTCCCACTCGTTATCATCCCCATTTACCATTCTCAAACATCGACCACGCACTCGCTCATTCACCTCTCTTACGACTCCATCAATATACAAACTGAACAGCCATGGTGACATCACACATCCTTGTCTCAGACCCACACTCACTGGAAACCACTCACTCACTTCATTCCCTACCCTAACACAAGCTCTACTGCCCTCATACAAACTCTTCAGTGCATGCAACAATTTACTATTAATTCCATATAATCTCAAAACATTCCACATTGCTTCCCTATCAACTCTATCATACGTTTCTCCAGATCCAAAAATGCAAACTACACATCCTTACCCTTTGCTAAATATTTCGCACGTAACTGCCTAACTATAAAAATCTAATCTATACAACTTCTACCTCTCCTAAAACCAGTCTGCACTTCCGTGATCACATTTTCTGTCTTATCCCTAATCCTATTAACCAGTATCCTACCATACACTTTCCCTACTACACTCAACAAACTTATACCCCTAAAATTACTGCATTCATACACATCTCCCTTACCTTTGTATAGGGATACTATACAAGCAATCACCCATTCCACTGGCACCACTGACAACATAAAGCATATATTAAACACTCTCACTAACCATTCCAATGCCGTCACACCCCCTTCTTTCAACATCTTCGCTCTCACACCATCCATTCCAGGTGCTTTACCTGCTTTCGCTTCATACAATGCCCTTTTCACCTCCTCTCTTGTAATCTCTCTCTCATTTTCATCTCCCATTACTGGCATTTGAACATCCCCTACCGCCACTATAGCTGCCTCTCTATCCTCCTCAATATTCAGCAAGCACTCAAAATATTCTGCCCATCATTTCCTTGCATCGTTCGCTCTTAACATCTGTCCATTCACATCTTTCACTGTCTCTTCCATCCTCGATCCACCCTTCCTTACTCTGTTCACTTCTTTCCAAAATTTCTTTTTATTCTCCTCATATGACCAACTAAAATCCTGTCCCCACCTAACATTTGCCAACCTCTTCTCTTCCTCTACCTTCCGCTTGGTTTCCACATTTTTCTCCCTATATCTTTCATATTTCTCCCTACTTTTACACTGAAGCCATTCCTCAAAAGCCCTCTTTTTCGCTTCCACCTTCATATTCACCCCTTCATTACACCACTCGCTGCCCCTCCTCATGCCACCTCCAACAAACCTCTTTCCACATACATCACTGGCATTTCCTACAAAACATTCTTCATCAACCTCTATTCCTCCTCTAACTCCCCAACTTCTCTTTCTTTCACCCTGCCATATGCCACTTTCAACCTGTCCTGATATTCCTGTCTTTTCTCTTTCTTTTTCAACTCTCCCACCTTCGCCATTTCCCTTCTACATCCCCCACTCTATTTCCCCACTCTTTTGCTACTACCACTTTTGCTTCAACCAAAAAATGATCAGACATCCCAGCAGCCACACCCCTAAATGCATGCACATCTTTCACTCTACCAATCATGCTCTTTGCTACCAACACATAATCCATCAATGCTCTTTCTCTCACTCTTCCATTTGCCACTCTCGTCCATGTATATTTATTTATTAACTTCTTGAAAAAACTATTACCTATTACCAACTCTTGCTCCACACACATATCTAAGAGTCTCTCGCCACTCTCATTCCCACCTGGTACCCCATACTTTCCTACAACACCTTCTACCTCTCCATCACCCACTCTGGCATTCAAGTCACCCAACACAACTACATAGTTCCTTCTACTCAGACCATCCACACACCTAGTTAACTCATTCCAGAATTCATCACGCTCTTTCTCACTTCTCTCACATCCTGGCCCATGCGCACTAACAAAAGCCCAACATTCCATACCTATCCCAGCCCTCACCCACATCAGCCTAGATAACACTTCTTTCCATTTCACTACCTTCTTTACCATCCATTCACTCAGCAATAATGCCACGCCTTCTCTCGCTCTCCCCCTTTCAACCCCAGACACCCTACCTGTCACATCACCAAATGCCACTTCTCCTTTTCCTTTCATCTTCGTCTCACACAATGCCAATACATCCATCCTCCTCCTACCAAACATATATCCAATTTCACATCTTTTGCTCTCTATTGTGCTACAACCACGCACATTTAGACACCCCAAAGCTAGAGTTTGGGGAGAAGTTATTCTCCCCTCTACTCCCCTTCTTCTTTGACGTCTTGCAGGAGGTTAATACAAGGGGGGGGATTCCTAGTCCCCTCGCCCAGTCCACTTTTAGTCGCCTCTTACGACACGCAGGGGATACGTTGGGGCTATTCTTTGATGCTGTGCCCGCCACCACAGGGCACAGCATCAAATTATATTATTATTATTATCATATAATAATAATAATAATAATAATAATAATAATAATAATAATAATAATAATAATAATAATAATAATAATAATAATAATAGTAATAATAAAATAATCAATAACCTTTTCCTTCAGTTGGCACAATGGACGACATAGTGACGGAGACGGGAGGAGGTTGGGGCGTTCGATGGGCGGTGGGTCATGGGGTGGCTATGGGTGCTTTGAGTTGGGCTGTGAGGAGCGCCCATATCTCTCCGCCCACTTCTATTGCCCTGCTGGTAACGAGAAAGGTCAGTTAACTCTAAAAAACTCTGTCATATGATGTGATTATATAGGGTGACCCAAAAAGTAGGTGGTCGAGGTTCACTACAATTTCCCCAATGCATTATTTGGGTCACCCATAAGGCAAATGGGTGAAAATTTGCCGTGAGTTCCGTCAGCTGTAGCTGGTTAAGATGCTCTATTATGCACACACACACACACACACACACACACACACACACACACACACACACACACACACACACACACACACACACACACACAGAGTTTTATATATATATATATATATATATATATATATATATATATATATATATATATATATATATATATATATATATATATATATATATACACCAAATTGTGTTTCAAAGGAAAGAGCCCTACGCTCGTAATTCCCAGTCTCCTGATAGGTTTAACTTTTTTGTACCCCACTTATCATATCTTTCCTTGAATCTATAAATGCATAGATTTAAATTATCAACTATTTAACTACCAAAAATGTACACAATTACATCCTGTGTGTGTGTATGTGTATGAACAGTGATTTTCACAATCTCTTCCACAATGTGGGTCTCTGCATAAAGGCCGCAGTTCCTCTTGCAATGACGAAGGTAAAGTCAAGCACACAATCAGGATTCTGGTTGCAGTTTTCCTATTAGAATCTCCTAGTATGCCTTGATTCTCAACAAGTCTCCTCACTCCGGTCCATTTGGTCAAATTTGAAGACACACGGGGGAGCACAGAGGTGGTATTTTTGTTCCTTGCTCATGGGGAAAGAAATGAGAAAAAATATTGTTAACAAGAAAAAGAGAATAAACTATGGGAGTCAGAGGATAGAAGTTATCCACTTCCAAGAAAGAAATACTAAATGAAGAGTAAGAGTGGGAGAGATAATGAGCTATGGGAGGCAGAGGACGATAAACTCTTCTCTTGGACAGAACCCAAACTCCACAAACGTTAATAAAATGATTTTTTCTCCGTAGGTGTCATTACTGAGAGCCCTCTTACATGTTGTCGCTCAGATAGTCGGAGCATTACTGGCGGCTCCCGTTCTCTTAGGTATCCTACCCCGTCCACCTCGCCCTCCCCAACTCCAACCTCATTTAACGGCTGTACAGGTAAGAAACACGTCTAGGTAAAATTTAATTAGTTAGACAAATTATTCTTAAAGGAAAGTGACAAGATAGTCGCTTTCTAGCACTTGTCAAAGGAAGGACTTCTGGCAGTAATAATCTGAGTTTTAATGGACTATGCACGAGTGCCACTACTGTCATTAGTATCCAATTGGCTCTGCCGATAAAATTTTACATGTAGTACCTGTAGGAATTAATTACAGGACCTTCTAAGTAGGTGCCAAAATGAAATGTCCACTAAGCTCATAAAAATGATCACGCAAGATATAATATACAGACATGTCGTCGTGGTTTATGCATACAAATGCATGATCTCCAAAAGGTCTGTAGTCAGCTTTTCCACCACTCTACCAGTTTTTGGGTATTCTCCAGGATGTTTTGCAATTAAATTATCTACAAACTGTCTCCGATTATACCCTTGAAGCACCATGTCACCCTTTCAATCCAACATCAATGGCCTGTTAACTCATAAATTAAATAATTAAAATTTTTAAAATGACTCACTAGATCCAAACTTTCCCAACACACTAACATTAAGTTCCTTTGTTTAACACAGGGTTGGGGAGCTGAGTTTCTTGCCACGATGTTTGTGACTCTCATTTCTCTGTCTGCCTATGAATCCGCCCACGCCCCATCGAGATACACAAAGGACGACCATGGGGATTCTACCACACCAAAATTCACTCCATCCGCAGTTGTTCCAGTGGTAGCTGTCCACACTGCAGCAGCTCTTTTTAGTGTATGTGAAAGGATAAGTACTTCAAAAATCCTGATTTTGTATAAAGCAACAATTAATCTAGGCATGTGTGTGACTGCACAAACATAAATATAATTGGCCATATTAAATAAACTTTATGTTTGAAAGAAATTGATAAATAGGTGGCTTGTCAGCCTTCTTTTGTCAAATGATTTACTGTACATGATAAACTATAGGCTATGGAGACTTAGAAATTTCTAGCTTTCCTTATAATGATAAAATAAAAAGATTTGTTTTCTTGGGTCTCCGATATTTACATATAGCTAATAGTAATCACATACGAGTAAAAACTCTACGTAGTAGTAAACACATCAGTTGCAAAAGAGATAATTATAAGAATTTGAAACTAAAGATGCTTTTTCTTCACAGGCGGACTTCACTGGAGTAGGTCTGAATCCTGCCCGTTCTCTGGCTATTGCAGTTGTTACTGGGGACTGGAGATATCACTGGGTAGAGTATTTTTTTTGTAGATATAATTTTAAAACATGTATATTACTGAGAGTATGGAGAGATTAGGTGGGGTAAGGCCAAGAGAAAGAGGAATCAAGTGGAGCAGGGAAGACATAGTGCAAGAGATTGAAAAGGGTGGAGAGAGATTGTGAATGAGTGAGGATGTGCAAAGGAACTTTCCGCACTAAACTGGGTCAAACACGGAATTCCTATACCCCGCTAAACTGTTAATGACCCAAGCAGTCCAGCATTGACCTGGACAGGAAAATGATGACCGCTATCTAAGAAGCTAGGATGATAGGGATGGGATGACTGGGTGTTCTTGCTCACCCCTTATCCAAGGGATATCATGGGCAATGAATGTGTATGTCTGTAAATGTAATTTTCAAGCCCCAACATTATTTTCTTTTTGAGGCTCTCAGTAGCTCAGTGGTAGAGTGCGAAAGTTGAAATTCGACAACCTTACATTCGCTAGATCTATCCCTCTTCATGGCATCAGGAAGCACATACAGTCTTCATCCACCAGATACAACCTTTCTATGCCAAATCCCATTTAAATGGGGACTGGCTGTGAAAAAAAAATGCAGTTGCATGAATAGATATAATTGCTGTGAGTGATTAGTTAGAGATTAAAGTGAGTGTTATTATTTTCAATCGCGATTTTTCTAGGTTATGGCAACGCTGGGAGAAGGCAATATGAACGAGATAATAAGTGATACCATGATTTATCTATATACATGAGCCATTTATAAGGGGAGTGGCTGAGTCAAGACAAAATACTCAGACTTTCTGGGAAGAGGAATATACAGTGGAGTTGTTTCCCAGCCCCCTCGCTCCGCCCCATTTAGTCGACTCTTATGACACGCAGAAGAACAATTAGGAAGTATTCTAGCCCCTTCCCTAAAGGGGGGGAAATAGATTCCCGTAATAAATGATAATTAGATAGAGGTCTTTAAATATATTTCCCTCAAACATATAACGACATATTTAGTAATTAACGCATTCTCATGGCTATTCTCATTACATGAAAGTGTTACTTTTGAACCTGATAAAACGTAGATAAAATGGAATGAAAGTATGATCAACTCTGTCAAGCATAATACAATTCCTAAATGTGAAGTATTTCCAAACTCTACCTTATAAATTTACGATGAGAAAATAAAACAGTCAAAACCCTTGAAATATGGATCAGGTACATTTTGGCACTGACATTTTGACGCCGACATTTTAGTGCCGATGTTTTGGCGCGGTCCTATTGGAGCCGATAGTGGTACCTCTACTAAGTAAAAAATTGGCTAATTAACATTAACCTAACCCAAGCTAAACAAACTTAACCTAACCTACCCTACACAACTTAGTGCCAACAGGGCAACGCCAAACCAGTATAGCGATAAAAGCGGCACCAAGAGGGCGGCGCCAAGACATCGGTGCCAAATAGCCCCATTCCGTGGAAAATTGAAGCTAAATTGATTATATTTTGTCTTTCTATTCAGGTATTTTGGGTGGGCCCTGCTCTAGGGGGTCTACTTGGAGCTTTTACTCATGAGTACACTGGCGCCAAAGAGAACGCTTCCGGTTCCGGCCAACCGCATCCGAATCCATTTTCAAGAGACACATCCAGACCCTCAGCTATTACGTCCACTCTCGCATCCCCGTGTTGAGATAGAAAAAGAAAAAGAAATTCTTGAGTTTAGAGAAAGAAGCCGCAATGATGATCCAAAATCTTCAGATCTTTTCCCTGGAGGTGACCATCTTTCTTTTATATGTGTAGACATGTAGGTCATTTTCCGAGACGATAACTTGGGTACGAAAATATCTCTTAAGGGCGGTTTACACGGTCAAACGGTTCGTCGAATGCGGTTCAACAGACAAGTGTTTGAAGTGATGTTCGAACGTGTGAACGGGGTATTTGGTTGTCGAACACGTTTGTCTAACGTGTTCGACAACCAAATACCCCACTCACACGTTCGAGCATCACTTCAAACACTTGTCTGTCGAACCGCGTTCGACGAACCGTTTGACCGTGTAAGCCCCTCCTTTAAGGGGGGTTTACACGGCCATACGGTTCGTCAAACGCGGTTCGACAGACAAGTGTTTGAAGTGATGTTCAAACGTGTGAATGGGGTATTTGGTTGTCGGACACGTTCGACAAACGTGTTCGACAACCAAATACCCCGTTCACACGTTCGAACATCACTTCAAACACTTGTATGTCGAACCGCGTTCGACGAACCGTTTGACCGTGTAAACCGCCCTTTAGATTATCTGATTTCAGGACCGGAGAGCACTGACTTTTGTCAACAGATGGTGAGGTCACATTTATTTATTTATCTATTTATCTATTTTACTTATTCATATATTTACTTACATATCTTTTATTTTTTTACTCATTCATTCATTTGCTCACTCATTCATTCATTCTTTACTTTATTTACTCATTTATTTGCTTATTTATCTATGTATCTATTCATTTATCAATTCTCAAATATTCATTTATTTATGTATTCATTCATATCTTAATATAACTCAATTCCATATCTCTAAATCAACGGCGTATGAAAGAATTTTTTTTTTTTTTACTAATCCCAAAGTCCAGTTTAAAAACCAACTTACCTTCATTTTTTTTTGTATCTGATTACTTTATTATATTGGCCTGTCTTTACCAGTCATCCATATTTAAAGTTGTACAACACAAATTATTAATTTGTAAATCTTGATTATAATAGAATCTATATAAGAAAGAGCAATTAGTGTCATATTACATACTGAATAGTATTTGTATATTATAAAAAATGGATTATGAAATATTATGAATTAATTTATTTAATTGGTTATTCATTCAACTTATACAGCCATTAATATAAACACAATCGATACACACATTATGGCCCGATTTCTTAAACAGTGTAAACCTAGGATACCATATCGTTAATTAGCTAGACACACACAAATGGATTTCATAAATGCATCTGACGCTGTTCTGTGTATGGCTAGGATCCAGTACAGGATCCTAGGCCCGATTTCTTAAACAGTGTGTAAACCTAGGATACCATATTGTTAGTTAGCTAGACAAACAAATGGATTTCATAAGCGCATCTGACGCGGTTCGGTGTATCCTAGCCATATACAGAACCGCGTCAGATGCGTTTATGAAATCCATTTGTGTGTGTCTAGCTAACTAACAATATGGTATCCTAGGTTTACACTGCTTAAGAAATCTGGCTTTTATGTCTTCAGTCCTTAGCAACTTTCATAGTCTTCAATTTTTAATTTTCCAGAATAATAATAATTTACATATAATTATCTATTAAATTACGATGAATTTACTAGAATTCTTATTCTCAGAGATGTTCGTTGTAAGGAAATATAATAGAGTTATTAGTGACTGAAATTTCTAGGATTCTAGATTGTAAATATCAATATGTTTCTAGTAATTGTTGCAGCCTCTTAAATTATTGCAACATTTTTGTAAAGATAAAATATTTGATAGAATTCATTACTCATGAAATTACAAATTTATGATATTTCAAACATTTATGAATACGAAATCGCTTTAATTAAACATCAGGTACAATCGCTCCTAAAGTGGGGCGCAGCTCATGAACTCTGGCCACCTTGAAACAGTGACTTCGAAACGACATAGATTTATGATGGTACGTTCTGTCAATAGATGGCGTTTGATGATGTATCATTTGTTGACTGAGTAGGAATGCGGTGTGTGTGTATGTGTGTGTTGTGTGTGTGTGTGTGTGTGTGTGTGTGTGTGTGTGTGTGTGTGTGTGTGTGTGTGTGTGTGTGTGTGTTGTTGTTGTTGTTGTTGTTGTTGTTGTTTTAGATATTCACTCGTTCAGGGTTATATGAGTTCAAAAAAAGTACTCTTTGCTTTTGGAAGTGATAATACATACACTATAAAATAATTGACAGTGCACATAACCGTACTGAAGATAAGGAAAAAAAAAGACTGTATTTGACTATTGGGACCAAGTTTTATAAGAAAAAAAATTGCATTTAATACATTAGTCGGAAATAGAAATGGATTGACATATGAGTAAGAAGAAGAAGAAGAAGAAGAAGAAGAAGAAGAAGAAGAAGAAGAAGAAGAAGAAGAAGAAGAAGAAGAAGAAGAAGAAGAAGAAGAAGAAATAATTGCTAAGACATTCCGTCCAGGAAGTATTACAACGTGAGCAAATTGTATCCATTTTTAGAAAAGAATAATACAGTCGCGTGTCAACAGATCTCTCTCACAAAGTTATAAAAATAGCTGTTTCACCTGTCTTGTACTTCTATTACTCATCTATTTTATTCTTTTTATTTCTGTTTACAAGCTAAAAGATGATAGAAAGCAAAAATTTTTTAGATTTCAGTAAAATTTTTGCATTTTTTTTATCCTCAGTCAAGAAATTAATTTGGATTTATACATTTAAGAGAAATCTTGACTAGCATGGTCAACAGTTCTAGGAGATTTCACTGAAAAAAAAAATATACATCTCTGAGCTATAAATAAAATCTTCAGCTACCTAGATTAAGGCCCGATTTCTTAAACAATGTAAACCTAGGATACCATATTATTAGTTAGGTAGACACACACAAATGGATGTCATAAATGCATCTGACGCGGTTCTGTGTATGTCTAGAATCCCGTACGGGATCCTAGCCATACATAGAACCGCGTCAGATGCGTTTATGACATCCATTTGTGTGTGTCTACCTAACTAACAATATGGTATCCTATGTTTACACTGTTTAAGAAATCGGGCCTAAGTTCAATGATTCGTTTGAGGAAACAAGTGAAGGAACAGAGTCCAGCAATTCATCCTTCCGCCTGTTCTAATATCACAGAGACACAGGAAATTCCAGGACTTTAAGTGCTCTCGAGTCTTGATGAACGTTATTTCCTTTACAATTCACAGTTCTGTTGTACTTGTCTAAACATCAAGAGATCCTTGTTCCAATAAGTATGTCATTTATTTATGTAAAATGCTTTTGTAATTATTTATTTATTTATCATATTTAATGAAGCTTTAAGAGGTTATAACATTGGGTAATGAGTCTGGAAGCTATTTGACCTTAGCAATCATCTATCTCTGGTACTACCTATTTATTATGGATTACACTGTCACAAAATAAAAAAGTCTGTTTTTGGCATTCCTCATGCACGGGTTTGTAAAGGTAAGGGCCTCATCCGGCAACATAAAGCAATAGGTCAAGAAGAAAATTTGTGATGATTTTAAACCTGTTTGAATTGTATAACCATGTCCTTTCTCATCATAGACTGTCATAAAACGATGTAGTTATTTCTATTGCTGCACACAAATAAAGGCTTTATGCACAAATATTTAATTTTGTTTGTTTTTATGCAAAGTGCTATTTGTGATAACCTTAAAATTGAATTAATACGAGTGTAGTTTTTCCGTAATTTTAGTGTGTATGCATGTATGTATTTTGTAAAGTTTGCTGTGTAGATATGTAACAATATACGAAAAATTTGCTTTGTAAAATGAAAGCAGATATACTGTAGATATATCTATCGATATACAAAGGTCATAACAGCCCTCTTAAGGGGGTGTGGCTGAGTCGAAGGAAACCCCTTGACCCTTTGAGAGAAGAAATTACGAAGGAACGTTTATACATACTTGGTGACTTTAATGATGACTTGCTCTCAGCAGAAAACAAAATGAAAAGAGTGATCAACACTGTGAAGTTAACACAAATAGTGACAAAACTGACCCGCATAACCCCTAATTCTAGGACTCTTATAGATCTGATAATAACAAATAAAGTGGAAAGTATACCCTATTGGGACGTAGTTCCCTGCCCAATTGCAGACCACGAGCTCAACATTGCTATGCTAAACATAAATAAACCCAAAAGGAAGCCTCTCTTCAAGACATTTCGGTGTCTAAAACTTACTCCCCTATCTTTTGTTAAGCATTAATCAACAACACAAATGTACTTAATAGTATAACAAACACAGATAACGTCGATTTGCAGGTTGAGATTCTAACAAAAGTCTTCCTTGAATGCTTAGATAGTTGTGCACCCATTGTAACAAGAAAAATAACCCGCCTCTCAGCCCCCTGGCTAACTAATGACATCAAAGAGGCAATGCAAATCGGAAATAAAATACAAAAAGAGCTAAAAATGAATAAATATGATATGACTCTCCGTGAATGTTATAAAGTAGAAAAGAAACGTGTCAGATCTCTCAACAATATAAGTAAAAAAGACTTTTACGAAAAACAATTTAATGACTCTTAGACATGATACAGCGGTAACATGGAAAGTGATAAGAAGCATGATACCAAATGGAAAGACTACCTCAGAAAGTTAGGAAAATATTACGGAGTTGAAATTCAAGCGGAAAACTTTAATAACTATTTTGCTAACGTTGGGAAAAATACATATTAGAAAACACAAGAAAACATCAACTCAGTGAAAATGAGTAATTACTTAAATGTCAATTCTTCCAATGTAAACACAAGAGAGTACGTCAAGATAAATCCTGTCGATTGTGCTACTCTAATTCTTACCATAAAGAGCCTAAGAAACTCTGGATCTTATGGTCCAGATGGTATACCATTTCAATTCATCAAAGATGCTCTACCCATGATTGTATCTTATATTCTAGCTATTATGAACACTTCCATTGTTACTAAAAGGTTTCCTGAATCTTGGAAAAAATCACATGCAATACATCTGCATAAAAAAGGGGGGCAAAGAAGATGTGACAAACTATCGTCCCATTTCCCCCACTACCCATTTTCTCTAAAATATTAGAAAAAATTGTTGCATGCCAACTTATGTCATATTTAGAGTCAAATAGACTATTAGCTATTAACCAACATGGTTTCAGACCAAAACTCTCGACGGCAACTGCACTGCTCAAAGTTACGAATAGTAACTATAAAAATATGGATATAAAAAAAATCTCTCTGCTTGTATTATTAGACTTATCAAAAGCCTTCGACAGTGTAAACCGTGAAATTCTTATAAGTAAATGCTCTAACCTAAATATTGATCCGAGCTGGTTTAGAGAGTATTTGTCTAATAGCAAACAGTCAATCCGTTTTAACAGAATTATCTCTATGCCAAAAGATTTATCATTTGGTGTTCCACAGGGATCAGTACTTGGTCCTATCCTCTTCTCCATTTACGTAAATGATCTATCTTCTTTCATTTCTGACTGTCTAGTCGTACAATATGCAGATGACTGTCAACTTCTCCTTAGTTGTGATACTGATAATCTCCCAGAGCTAACTCTTAAGAGCAGAAAACACTCTGTCAAAAATTAAAACCTATTTTCAAGAAACTGTGCTGTTAATTAATGAAAGTAAAACACAGTGCATCTTTATTGGCTCAAGGTTCCATATAACACATATTACAGAAAACACAACAATTAATATTTGCGGCAATATTATTACACCTAGCAAAACAGTCAAAACCCTGGAAATTCACTTTGATAACTACATGTTTGATTCCCATATAGATAAAGTATGCAAAAAGGTTACAGGAGCATTAATGTACTTATCACGTATAAAAGACAATTTTGAGACTACCACTCGAATAACTGTTGCTTGAATCTCTAGCCTTAAGTCACATTAATTACTGCACAACTGTTTGGGGAGCTACCACAAAGACTCAGATAAACGCAATACAGAAGCTTATCAATTTTGCAGCTCGGGTTGCCCTGGGAGGAATAAGAAAATATGACCACATCACACCAGCTCTCAAAAAACTTTGGTGGTTGTGGGCAGAAAACAAGGTCGCTTATGCTATTTATGTTTTTGTATTCAAAATTTTGGACCATCATTATCCTAGCTGGCTATTTGCTTTAAAAACAGTCAGGGATATATGGGGAACCAACGCAAGACAGAGTAGTGAGCTCTCTATTCAGAAAGCAAACACAGAAGCAGGTTCAAAGATGATCACTATTAATGGGCCAACTCTCCGGACAAATATTCCAGATCATCTTAAAAATTCATCCTCCTTCGCAGCTTTCAAAGGTAAGCTATCTATATATATATATATATATATATATATATATATATATATATATATATATATATATATATATATATATATATATATATATATATATATATATATATATTTTTTTTTTTTTTTTTTGGACAAATAGTTGCTGCTCACACAATAACTAAACTTAATGATTTAATGCAATTTCTCTTGACACTAACCTCTCTATATGTAAATTGATATCGCCTTCTATGTTCTCTATGTTAAGAACTAATTATTCTTATTGTAAGGAAAACAAATATGGTGATGATGCCGATAATGACGATCCTGTATCGAGTGTTACTATTACTACTTTATTATTAACATTATTGTTAACATTTATATTACAGTATTATTATTTTCTAGGAAAGCTACATTTAATTTAACTATATGTATTACCCTCTTACTTATTAGTTCAATTACATGTCTACTTATAAGTTACTCTTAATTATAGAAGAATGACCATTGTACAAAAATGGAAATAAATGTTTGTTTGTTTGTTTGTTCGTTCTACCCCATTATGTCGACTCTGTCTCTCTCACGAGAGAGACAGAAAAAATGCCGAGTAAGAGAAATTGAGAGAGAACGATTTATGGACGGCCAAAATATTATATTTTTATAATATGACTTCATGATTATTACCTTTCCCCTAAGGGAGGGGTTAAAGATACTTCCTCCGGGTTCCCCTGCGTGTCGTAAAAGTCAACTAAATGGGGCAAAGCGAGGGGACCGGGAATCCCCTTTCTCTGTGTTTTCTTCCCGCATAGTCAAGATATTTTACTTTGACTCAGCCACTTTCCCTTATAAGGGGAATATGGCTATTGTATATAGATAGATAGATAGATAGATAGATAGATAGATAGATAGATAGATAGATAGATTGATAGATAGATAGATAGATAGATACAATATATCATGTCTATTTATATATTTTACTGACTTTGTTTTTGGTGATTATTATTGAGTTGTGCCTTACGATAATATTTTTGGAAGTATAAAACTAGTTATATTTAAATATTAAGAGAGTTAGTTACGTATGAACACGGAGAGAATGAAAATAAGACTAAAATCAGATCTCTGCCTTGCAGGAAATAATAATAAAAAAAAAACGGAAATAATGGACACAAAGGATGCTGAAAGGAAAAGAAAAATATGAAAAAATAAACAATAATCAAGAATTCTAACAGAAAAAGTGTTCTAACAAAATTTAGTGTGGTCACCGTGGAGTAGTAGTAACGTTCCTGACTTTGATTCATCGGGTCAAGGGTTCGCGGTTCACCACGGTCTGAGGTTAGAAAGGGCATTCACTCAGTGTAATGGTCATGCTTGGCGAAAGCAAAGCCCTTCGCAAGACTACACCTTAGAGAGAGGAGTCCGTGACGCATAATCGACTCGTATGCAAACAAAACACAATTATTTCTGGTATTCCTAGAACATGACGAATACTAGGAAGTGCTGTAGGACAGGAAATCATAAAATTCTAAACAGGAATAATATGCTAAGAGGGAATGGCAGCCCACACGAGAATTTAAGAACGTCAAGACAGATTTCCCTCTGTTTTTTAAACATGTAATCGCGCACACGCAAACATACACTCACACACATACAATTTTAAGGACAAGTATGATAAATATCACTAAGTACACAATTAGAACCGACCAGGAGGCGGGGAGTTACGAGCATGGGGCTCTTCCACGTAAGCACAATTAGGTAATTACAATTAGGTAATCACACACACATGCATTCACTCATATTCCCTGCGTGGATAGGACGAGTGAACAAAATGAATTAAGATGGTGAGGATCTGCGCATTCCCAGAAAGCCCGCAGTCACTGTAAAAAAGATGAAGTCCGGAGATGAACACAGGGAGAAGAGAGAGACTACCGCTCTGCTGGGGCTGTCAACTGACTGCACCATATATGGGAACCCTGCCCACACATGTGCCAGGCCAGATGATAACCATCGCCTTTATGCAATTCCACACTAAAGCTTATTTTATCCTCTTCGCAACCAGCCCTTGATTTCAGGGACAGCTGAGACTTAGAAGTATGCCATTTTATGCATTATGAATGGGCGAAATAGAGCGGATATTATGCGAAAACGCTGCGCTGAACTTGTCTAAGGTGATTGCCATAACACTAACACACTCCAATGGGAAAAAAAAAATGAGTCTTTTTTAAAGATTCGAGGCAACAGGTGTTAAATTCAGATAATTTAAGGTTTAAGATCTCACTTGTGCTATTTCGTTATGTAATTCTGATATATCTACACTTAATTTTGTTCTGAAGTACTAATAATATGGTAATATAATTGCTGGTAAAAATTCTAATCAGGTAGAAGACGAGTCAATACTTGGCACGTTTTCTTTACTTCTTCTTCTTCTTTTTTTTTTGAGACAGTAAAAGAACCAAATCAGTTAATCGTTGTCTAGTTTTCGAATTGCGGAAACAAAAGCAATCTTACAATTAACATAATATTAAATATTTACTGGAGTTAGATTTTTTTAATTTCCAGTTTTCTACACATATTGATATTTTGTCCAGAATAATGCCATCATATCTACATCTAATAATCAATGAGCCCAAAGCATTATGTTTACTTGCTTACTCACATGAAACTAATCGAACTCAAAGAGTCACTAAACTATAAAAGAATATCAAGGGATAATGTCGAAGGATTCTGGTATACAGACGAATCCCAATGGACAGAGGAGGGAAGGAATTGCAACGAGTGATACCCGATTTGGTTCGAACGATCCCTAAAGAGAATCGGGTGAGTAAATTCGTTCAGCGAAAATAGTTCCTTCATGAGATGAGAAAGAGAGAAAGAGAAGCAAACCGTCGTCACAGCCGCTATAGAGACTGGAAGTTTGGAACCGTGGAAGGCAGATCGAGGGCTCCAGTGTCCACTTTACTCAGTGTTCGGGAAGACACGCGGTGCATAACGTCCTCATCCCTTGCAAGGTTCGCGAGCACTGACCTCTGAATTCTTCTTCTCGTCCTTTTTTTTTAGTCGTCTATGTGGAAAACCGCTGAAACTTCCTTTGATCGATGAACTCTTTATTTAAATAATTTTAACTGGTGATCAGTGTTCTCTGTGCTGTGATCTGTGTGTTCTCATAATAAACACACGTTGGACTGATTCCAGAGCTGTGTAATTAATTCTTTTAGCAGTTTTAAGTGAAACAAATAGCGGTGAATATTTCTCTCTCGGTGTTAGGGATATGTACTTAGAAATTATTTATTATTAAATAGAAAAAGGATTCCAATAATTTTAAAATAGTATCAGAAGCTGGATTATTATTATTATTATTATTATTATTATTATTATTATTATTATTATTATTATTATTATTATTATTATTATTATTATTATTATTATTATTATTATTATTATTATTATCATGAACCACTATAGAGTAGCGGTAGAATGCTCTTTTCGGGAAGGGACGGTCCAGGGCGATGAGTAACCTGGGACTTACGAGAGTAGGGCTTCTTCCCGTGAGTGCACTTAGGCAAATAAAATTAAGTAACCTCACCCCCCATATATATATATATATATATATATATATATATATATATATATATATATATATATATATATATATACATATATTTACATATATTTATATATATATATATATATATATATATATATATATATATATATACATATATATATATATATATATATATATATATATATATATATATATATATATATATATATATATATATATATATATATATATATATATATATTTATGTAATTATATATATATATATATATATATATATATATATATATATATATATATATATATATATATATATATATATTTATATATATATATATATATATATATATACATACATATATATATATATATATATATATATATATATATATATATATATATATATATATATATATATATATATATATATATATATATATATATATATATATATATATATATATATATATACATACATACATACATACATACATACATACATACATACATGCATACCAGCATAGTTTGCAAAGTTATGGAGAAACTACTAAGGAAACATATCTCTCTTCACTTGGAATCCTTCAACTTTTTGTCATTGAGGCAACATGGCTTCAGAGAAGGTAGATCAACAGTAACAAACTTATTAGAATTTTATGATGAGGTAAGCCGAATCTTACAGGAAAGAGAGGGCTGGGCAGATTGCATATTCCTAGACTTCCAGAGAGCGTTTGACATTGTTCCACATGGGAGACTTATTCGGAAGCTGCAAGCACTGACTAGAATAGGTGGAAATGTCATGGAATGGATAAAAACTTACTTAGAAGGAAGGGAACAGAGGGTTAGAGTAGGACACTCGGTGTCTGAATGGAGAAGAGTTAGTAGTGGAGTTCCACAGGGCTAAGTTTTAGGGCCACTTTTGTTCCTTGTATATGTAAATGACCTACCAGAGTCTGTAGATTCATTCATGAATATGTTTGCAGATGATGCAAAGATTGTGATGAAAGTAGGAAACGAGAACAATGGTAGAGAACTTCAGGAAGATCTAAATAGTCTGCATGAGTGGTCAGAAAAGTGGCTAATGAAATTCAATACTTCAGAATGTAAGGTAATGAGAATGGGTACAAGTGCAAGAAGGCCCAAGCTTGACTACTCGGTGGCTGGAGCACAACTTCAAGAGACAGAAAATGAGAGAGATCTAGGAGTAAACATACTAGCAGATTTGTCTCCAGAAATACATATAAATTGCATAGTAAGGGCAGCATATGCCTTCTTATCAAATGTAAGGGTAGCCTTCAGGCACATAGACAAGGAAATGTTCAGATATATTTATGTAACCTATGTGAGGCCAAAACTTGAATATGCAGTCCCCTTTTAGAATCCGCGCTTGAAAAAGCACATAGCAAAGCTTGAAAAAGTTCAAAGACATGCCACGAAACTGGTGGTAGATATACATAATCTCTGTTATGATGAGAGGCTGAGGGAATTAGACTTACCATCACTCGAAGCTAGAAGATTGAAGGGGGATATGGTGACAGTCTTTAAATTCCTTTATGGTTATGATAGAGTGGATAGGGATCGATATTTTGATATGGCAGGCTCTAGAACTAGAGGTCATAGTTTGAAGCTTCGTAGGAAATCTTCTTGCAGGATGTAAGGAAATAGTTTTTCAGTGTGAGAGTAGTTGTTAATTGGAATTGGCTAAGTGAGAAGGTAGTTAATGCTATCTCAATCCATAGTTTTAAGGACAGGTATAATAAGTATCACTAAGTTAAAAATGGAACCGATTGGAGACGGGAAGATACGAGCTTTGGGCTCTTTCCCGTAAACACAATTAGGTAATTACAATTAGGTA
>JAXCGZ010016070.1:27500-32273 GCA_037179515.1 Halocaridina rubra | reverse complement strand
TATACACATATTTATATATATATATATATATATATATATATATATATATATATATATATATATATATATATATATATATATATATGTATATATATATATATATATATATATATATATATATATATATATATATATATATATATATATATATATATATATATATATATATATATGTATATACTCAATATAAGTAAATAGTGGCAATGTTTTAGTTTGCATTCACATTAAGATGCCTTTACGTAAAACATTTCCACTTTTGTTCATTAATTTTAATCCATGTGATTAAATGTTGTAAATTTTATGTTTATAATGTGAGTATTGAGTCGTAATGGTTATTTTTATACTTGTTAAAAGAATAACCATTACGTGGCCCAGTTTTTTTGCTTTAAATTGCATACTCGTGGTACCTGTTGAGATGGAACAACATTTCCCTCTCTACGTCATGCCCCGGTGTCTCTCTTGAAGATAAATGTTGAAATCAGGTTAAGGAGGTTGAACTGAGAATTTCTGGGTTGCCATTCATGCTCTATGTCGAATGAGTTAATGAATAATAAGTTAAGGTATAGTTACAATTGTAATTACTAAATCAAGAAAATAATAAAATTGAAAATTTTATTTGGAAATGGCGTGGAATAAATAGTAAACACATAAACAGAAATGCAAACCATTTTTTTTTTCAGTATTTCCAATAAGAATAAAGTTTACATAATCTATTTAGACGAAGGAAAAGAAAAAGGTTAAGGACAAGACAGAGATGAGGTAATGTCACACAAAAGAAAACGACTGACAAAAAAAAAAAACAGTCTAAGTACAGAGGAACCAGATATATGGAGGACTAGGCCCTGAAAAGACGATATATCTGTTTTTAGAAGAATGAAATGTCATAAGAATTATGAAGATAGAAGGAGGAAGACAATTCCAGAGTCTGGAGGTAAATGGCAAGAAGCAGTCGCTACACCAACCAATCTGCGAGCTACAAGTCTAAACAGAGAACCTGTGAGATGAAGCCGCTTTGTGCGTACTACGAGGCCTCGGCAGTGGTAGAGGGATGCAATCGGCAACTCATGAGAGCAGCGATGGAAGTAGTAGCGCTAGAAAAGAGAAAGGGAAGATACCTTACAGCAAAGAGATAGAAAATTCAGATAAGAAGTAAGAGTAGGATCATTGATGAGTCTAGCTACCTTAGACTCAACCCAATCAAGGAGATAAGTATATGAAGATTCACCCCAGATGTGTGAACAGTATTCTAAGCAGGGGCGGATAAGACCTTTATAAATTTTAAGCAACTGTAAAGAGGAAAAGTAATGACGAAAATGAATCTAAATACCCAATTTTTTGGATGAAGTTTTAGAAATTTGGATTATGTGATTCCTCCAAGATAAGTTAAAGTCAATATGGATTCTTAATAGGTTGATAGAATTAAGAGGGTATATTTCGTTAGTTTCGAAGACAATAGGGTTAAAAGGAGGAGAAGAAGATAAAGTGATAGCCAGACACTGTCTTGGAGGCCTTGAATTTAACAAAATTTTGGTGCCCCAATCAGATACTCTCTGCAAATTGAAGTTAAGAGTAGAAGAAAGAGTGATACGAGACTGATTACGAGTAGCAGATGAAGGTTGATGTAGTGGGAGAAACGAGCCACTATTGGGCGAGGTTTGTTATCACGAGGTGGTCCCACCTTGTGAGCCCTCTCCAACGTCATGCCTTCTAGCTGTAATTTATCAGCTATCAGGGCTGATACCATCGTCGTTGTTTGCTCCCAGGCTCCCCATTGCGTCGCTCCTCTACACCCCTTAATCGGATGTTGTTGCACAGAGAGTTAAATTGGAAGCAAAAGCTTGGTAAGATCAGTGTGTTCGATTCCTGGCCTGGAAAGCCATGGAGCCTGCACGGTCAAGAGAATGTTTAGGGGGAGAGAAAGTTTTTGTAGACGAGGGGATGTACGCCTTCATTCCTGCAATCATGATCTCGGCAACTTTTAGACCTACCTGATCAGGGTGTCGGGACCGGGAGCAGTAGTTATCCCATGGGAAGTCAAAGAGGATGTTACACTGGAAAAGACTGAGATGATAGAGTGGTCAGATTTACCAAGAAGGCAAAGCAGAGAGTAAGAGTAGGTTGAAGGGTTAGAAGTAAAAAAATAGGTCATAAATGTTTGCTGCATGTTCGTGATGATCAGGAACACGAATAGGATGTTCGATAATTTGCTCCATATCTTGAGTAATAGAGAAAGCAAGTGCATCACTTCCTCCCACATCAGTGTGAGAGGAATGAAGCCACATACTGTGGTGTACATTGAAGTCTCCAATGTAGAGAACCTCGGCATGTGGGCGAGAAGTTAGGAAGGACTCATGGCACGAGGAAAGATATTCAAAGAAAGGTACAAACTCGGTGGAGTATCGAGAACAGTAGCAGAAGCAAAGGAAGATAGTGGCAGTGGAGAGATTGACTTTTAGCCAGAGAACATCAAAGTCGGGAGATTCAAGGTCCATTAGCCTCGCAGTAGGAGTGTTAATGTTGCAGTTGGAACGAAAACGAGTATACAGATTATAGAGAGATTTGAAATGGTTCAGTGGAAGCATGTATAGCAGTTGGGTTTCAGATAGGAGGAGGAGGCTAGGGAGGAAAGTACCCAATTGCTGTTCCACAGACGAAAGATTAGAGTTCAGCCCACGAATGTCAGAATAGTGAAGAATGAAATAAGCAGATCTATTGGGAGGTGCAGAGTTATGTGCAGAACCATTACTACCACCAGGCATGTCTGCCCTCAAGCCAATAGTAGAGTCAACACCATCCTCGAAGATTCTTCACACCCATCCTTGCCGGGTACTGGGAGTCATTAGCTGTGGACCTTCCATAAATAATAACAAATGTGAGGAAAGAAAGAGAGAAAAAGAGACAGATGTGGAGAATGTTGTGACTTGTCAAATGTAATGGAATAGCAAGAGATGTGTAATGAATACGCCAGAATATTCAGAGTAGATGTAGGCAAGAGGAAAGAACCATCCTGAAGGAAGACTCAACCCACAACTGTCTGGACCAGTCCTATTTGCATCATAATATCTTCAATCATAGTCTTTCAGTGTGCTGCTGGTGCCATGGCCATCCTACCATGAGTAGTTATCTCGCTTTTACTCAGTGTAATGATTTTATATCAACCTCAACGAGTGCAGACATTGTCAGAGTATTTTAACTCTCTCGTATTATATCCTATCCAGTTTCTTTCTTCGTAAAGTCTGCCCAACGATGAAATATTTTCAATACACACTTTTTAGAAACAGATTTTTTTGTAGTGTTTAAATACAGAGATATATTCACTAACTATGCGGAGAGAAAGCTGTTTTTTTTTTATAATAATTTTGTGTTTAAGATATTGAAATTATTTTGAGTATTCTGAAAGCTACTTTGCTCTTACTATACACAAATGATAGCGCATTCCTGGCTAGCAAACCCAGCCTCAATTAATATCGTAACTATAGAATTTTCCATATTGCTCTTCATATTCAGGCGCATTTATAAATATTATATAAAATTGCTTTGACTGTAGATGGAATTTCATTATATATTTTGTTCATCAGGCTCTGTCTTAGAAAAAAAAATTTAAATTGTTCAGTATCATAAATATGAAGACCATTATTCACCCATTAGTGCAAGTTCCTCTTTCTTTCTCTCTCTTTCTTTTTTTTCTCTGTATCTGTCAAACACACCGATGCACACACAAACACACAAGAGCACAAAAAACACACAAACACAAGAACACACACACACACATACACTGACACACACACAAACATATATACACACACATGACTCTTACATGTATGCTTAAAATAGATTCTTATTATATAATATCATTATGATATATACAGAGAGTTAAACTAATTATGTAGATTTGATATTATTTGTTTATTCACGTACGTTATAAATACAATACATTTGCCTCACTGAATGCTAGAAATATCAAATTACTTCGTCGAAGTGAGTATTTCTGTTTTTAATCTTATTCCACAGCTTCCATAAATAAAAATAAAATATGTCATATTTCAAGATCATCTTTACTGAATCTTTAGGAGACCCATAACAATTAAATCCTATACGATTATCTCTCAAAAATAGAACAATAGTTAGAATTCAAGACTCGTGTATTTGTATGTCTGAATGAATAACCTCTCTATTTCAAGTAAAGTGCGTTTCCTTTGTCTCTATTGTTTACGATACCAAGCATTGTTTCTTTTTTCACATTTTAATTTTGAACTTTGTGAACAATACACAAGCCTTCTATTATACTAGCTTCATATACATATATATATATATATATATATATATATATATATATATATATATATATATATATATATATATATATATATATATATATATATATATATATATATATATATATATATATATATATATATATATATATATATATATATATATATATATATATATATATATATATATATATATATATATATATATATATATATATATATATATATATATATATATATATATATATATATATATATATATATATATATATATATATATATATATATATATATATATATATATATATATATATATATATATATATATATATATATATATATATATATATATATATATATATATATATATATATATATATATATATATATATATATATATATATATATATATATATATATATATATATATATATATATATATATATATATATATATATATATATATATATATATATGTATGTATATATATATATATATA
>JAXCGZ010016070.1:7500-12500 GCA_037179515.1 Halocaridina rubra | reverse complement strand
TTATTATTATTATTATTATTTTTTTTTTTTTTATTATTGCTAATTTTATTGTTATCATTATTGTTATCATTATTATTAGAAATATTATTATTATTATTATTATTATTATTATTATTATTATTATTATTATTATTATTATTATTATTATCATTATTATTCTTTTCATTATTATTATTATTATTATTATTATTATTATTATTATTATTATTATTATTATTATTATTATTGTTATTATTATTATTATTATTATTATTATTATTATTATTATTATTATTATTATTATTATTATCATTATTATTATTAATATTAACATTGTTAATATAATAAGAAAATATTAATTAGTAGGTTTAAGAGAAATAGTTTGTTGAGTGTAGTTGGCAGGAGTGTTAATTGAGAGAATTAGGAATGGTACTGACAGACTGATGTGTGAAGAACAGTGTTGGTTTTCTAAAGGAAGAGGTGGTATTGAGCAAGTGTTTGCGTAAGACAGGTGTGTGAAAAGTTCTTGGATAAAGCTACAGACACTTTTTGGGCCTTTGTTGACTTAGAGAAAGCGTATGACAGGGTAGATCGAGAAGGGGTTGTGAATGGTGTTGTGACTGTATGGAATAAGTGGAAATTTGTTGAATGCTGTGAAGAGTTTTTACATAAATAGTAGAGTATGCGTGAGAGTTGGGAATGGAATGAGTGATTGGTTTGAGGTGAATTTTGGGTTACGTTAAGGTTGTGTAATATCACCATGGATGTTTAAAGTGTATATGGATGGAGTGGTAAGGTAAGTAAATGAAAGAGTATTAGAAAGAGGCTTGTAGCTAGTGGGCGAGGATGGAAGATTGTGGGAATTGAGTCAGTTGCTATTTGCAGATGATACTGTACTGGCGGCTGATGCTGAAAATGAATTGAATCTGTTGTGACTGACTTTATTAGTGTGCGTATGAAAGAAGGAAATTGAGGGTGAATACTGGTAAAAGCAAAGTCATGAGATGCATGAGGAGTGTTAATGTTTGCAGATTGAATGTAGGAGCTAAGGGGGAGTTGCTTTAAGAAGTTGAGAGTTTAAAGTATCAGGGATCGCATGTATCAAGGAGTGGACGAGTGGATGTAGAGGTAAATCACAGAGTAAAGGAACCAAGTAAATGTCTAAGTGGGCTGAAAAGTTTAATGAGATATTGATATATGGAAATGAATGCAAAGAGAAGGATATAGGAATGTGCGATTGTGCAGTCAGCATTGTATGGAGCAGAGATTTGGAATGCAGAGGAGGATGAAAGGAGCAGGTTGAACGTAATGGAGATGTGGTATTTGAGAGGTATAACTAGTGTATATAAAATAGAGTAAAAAATGTGGATGTCAGGTTGAGAACGGGTATTGAGATAGGGCTGTCGGATAGGTTAGATCGTACAATGTAGACACATGGAAAGGATGAGTGATGAACGAATAGTGAGGAGAGTGTGGAGTGCAGAAGTGATTGGAGTTAGGTCAAGAGGGACACCTAGAATGAGATGGATGGATGGAGTGATAAGAGCACTGAATGCACGTGGAATGTTATTGGAACAGGGAAGAGTGCTGAGCGTCCTTTGCTTCCCATACTTCATTCTCTATTTTTCAGTCCATATTTCTCCTATCTTCTGGGATAGGGAACAAGCATACCTCTCCCATGTTCCCATGCGTGTCGTAGAAGTCAACTAAATGTGGCCGAGTGAGGGAAGTGAGGGTAAACCAGCTGCGGCTGTCGGGCTTAATTGTAGAATATTTTTGCCCACCTACCTTGTGGGTGTCCCCAGAAGGGTGGAAGGGGGTAAGACGTGGTAGCCCTTTATCCCCAAGGAGCTGGTAGGAGAGGTTGAGGTATGTGTTGATCGTGGTGAATGCGTGTTTCTTGGCTCGGCCACCCCCCTTTGATGGGGGAATGAGGCATGTGTATATGTATATGAATTATTATTTTTATTATAATCATTATTATTATTATTATTATTATTATTATTATTATTATTATTATTATTATTATTATTATTATTATTATCATTATTATTATTATTATTATTATTATTATTATTATTATTATTATTATTATTATTATTATTATTATTATTATTATTATTATTATTATTATTATTGTTATTATTATTATTATCATTATTATTATTATTAATATTAACATTGTTAATATAATAAGAAAATATTAATTAGTAGGTTTAAGAGAAATAGTTTGTTGAGTGTAGTTGGCAAGAGTGTTAATTGAGAGAATTAGGAATGGTACTGACAGACTGATGTGTGAAGAACAGTGTTGGTTTTCGAGAGGAAGAGGTGGTATTGAGCAAGTGTTTGCGTAAGACAGGTGTGTGAAAAGTTCTTGGATAAAGGTACAGACACTTTTTGGGCTTTGTTGACTTAGAGAAAGCGTATGACAGGGTAGATCGAGAAGGGGTTGTGAATGGTGTTGTGACTGTATGGAATAAGTGGAAATTTGTTGAATGCTGTGAAGAGTTTTTACATAAATAGTAGAGTATGCGTGAGAGTTGGGAATGGAATGAGTGATTGGTTTGAGGTGAATTTTGGGTTACGTTAAGGTTGTGTAATATCACCATGGATGTTTAAAGTGTATATGGATGGAGTGGTAAGGTAAGTAAATGAAAGAGTATTAGAAAGAGGCTTGTAGCTAGTGGGCGAGGATGGAAGATTGTGGGAATTGAGTCAGTTGCTATTTGCAGATGATACTGTACTGGCGGCTGATGCTGAAAATGAATTGAATCTGTTGTGACTGACTTTATTAGTGTGCGTATGAAAGAAGGAAATTGAGGGTGAATACTGGTAAAAGCAAAGTCATGAGATGCATGAGGAGTGTTAATGTTTGCAGATTGAATGTAGGAGCTAAGGGGGAGTTGCTTGAAGAAGTTGAGAGTTTAAAGTATCAGGGATCGCATGTATCAAGGAGTGGACGAGTGGATGTAGAGGTAAATCACAGAGTAAAGGAACCAAGTAAATGTCTAAGTGGGCTGAAAAGTTTAATGAGATATTGATATATGGAAATGAATGCAAAGAGAAGGATATAGGAATGTGCGATTGTGCAGTCAGCATTGTATGGAGCAGAGATTTGGAATGCAGAGGAGGATGAAAGGAGCAGGTTGAACGTAATGGAGATGTGGTATTTGAGAGGTATAATTAGTGTATATAAAATAGAGTAAAAAATGTGGATGTCAGGTTGAGAACGGGTATTGAGATAGGGCTGTCGGATAGGTTAGATCGTACAATGTAGACACATGGAAAGGATGAGTGATGAACGAATAGTGAGGAGAGTGTGGAGTGCAGAAGTGATTGGAGTTAGGTCAAGAGGGACACCTAGAATGAGATGGATGGATGAAGTGATAAGAGCACTGAATGCACGTGGAATGTTATTGGAACAGGGAAGAGTGCTGAGCGTCCTTTGCTTCCCATACTTCATTCTCTATTTTTCAGTCCATATTTCTCCTATCTTCTGGGATAGGGAACAAGCATACCTCTCCCATGTTCCCATGCGTGTCGTAGAAGTCAACTAAATGTGGCCGAGTGAGGGAAGTGAGGGTAAACCAGCTGCGGCTGTCGGGCTTAATTGTAGAATATTTTTGCCCACCTACCTTGTGGGTGTCCCCAGAAGGGTGGAAGGGGGTAAGACGTGGTAGCCCTGTATCCCCAAGGAGCTGGTAGGAGAGGTTGAGGTATGTGTTGATCGTGGTGAATGCGTGTTTCTTGGCTCGGCCACCCCCCTTTGATGGGGGAATGAGGCATGTGTATATGTATATGAATTATTATTTTTATTATAATCATTATTATTATTATTATTATTATTATTATTATTATTATTATTATTATTATTATTATTATTATTGTTATTATTATTATTATTATTATTATTATTTTTATTATAAATTTATTATTATTATTATTATTATTATTATTATTATTATTATTATTATTATTATTATTATTTTTATTATTATTATTATTATTTTTATTATTATTGTTATTATTATTATTATTATTATTATTATTATTATTATTATTATTATTATTATTATTATTATTATTATTATTATTATTATTATTATTATTATTATTATTATAATTTTTATTATTATTTTTACTATTTTTTATATTCTTTAATGATAATATTATTAATACTGTTATCATCATTATTATTGTTATTATTGCCTCTATCCACTTTTTAGAATATTACTCTAGAAAATATTAAAACTGATGTATGATGAAGCGTGGACGTTAGCATAAAGCTTTGGAAATGTATACAGGTGCAGGGAGGGTACGTCTTTATCTAACTGTTTGCAATGTCATTTGTAATATGAGATGTTGAACAATCAGACTTTTTTTTTATCTTTACTTTATGACCTCATTTCCTGTTGTTGAACCTTATATGTGATCATTATTTCATGAAGATGATCAAATATTAATTTGCTTTTCCGTTTGCTTCCAATTCTTTTTCTAAGAATGTTTTCTACACTCTGTTACTTTTTATTATTCGACTATTCTTATAGTGGTGTATAAGCTTAGATTATTGGTTCCTTTTTAATTCACTAACTGCTACCCACAAATACTTTGTAATCTAAAGTCTACCCTTATGGAATATTCTCATTACATTACATTCCATTATTAGAAAACCCCACTCAAGGTGTAACCAGACTGACCATTCCAATTCATATATATAAGCAAAAACACATTAGAAATAACCTCCCCTCAGGAATGGGAAATAAGTCGTAGCAATATAATCATTCTTCATGCGTATGTACTGAGAATAATGAAGACAACAGCTGAATATTAGACAGGATTTTATCAAAAGCTTCCATATTGATGGGGATGCACAAGTGGAAAGCTGAAGTTGAGAGTAAACATTGAACCCAATCAGGTAAACAACTGTACACTGCAAGGATAAAGACTCCATTTGCAACAAAAACTTCTATTTTCTAAATCTTGTGTTTGTTAATTTTACCCTTGCTGTTCGAGAATAATCA
>JAXCGZ010016069.1:12500-27500 GCA_037179515.1 Halocaridina rubra | reverse complement strand
ATATATATATATATATATATATATATATATATATATATATATATATATATATATATATATATATATATAATATATAATCACTCTACTACCATAAAACTCTGGTATTCAAAGAGAAATACTCGAGAAAATTGACTGTTCGTTGTGAAAAGAGGAACATTGCACAAATAATTCGTCAAAGGAGGAGGATGGGGCTTTTAATCCTGATAGGAACAGTATTGACTTGCGTTTTGTCTTTATTTTTTCTGTTGTTTCTGGCTATTTTGCTTTGTGTATTCGTCTTTCCAGCTCTAAAGCTGTAGAGAGAACGGAATTATCTTCAGTTTTTTCCATTATATCTTTTCTTGTTCTCTGGTTTTATGTATTCTGCCTTCATCATGAACACTTCAACCATGTATTGACTTTAGTTCATTTCTTTTTTCGTTCTTAAGATTTCTGTTTTCTGTCTGTGGTGTCATGGATACCTTTTTTCTTATGTTTTAATAGTGAAAATATTTAGTTTCCTTTTATTTTTGTTTCTCCCCTCAGGATTCTTTCTAATTCTGTGTTGTCGTCTAAAAAAAGTGAAAATCTTAATTTTGGGTAATTTATTTTGTGTTTAGTATTCGTCTTCTAATTTAATCTAATCTAATCAAAGAATCTACTTACTTTTTTTTTTTAAATAGCATTATTACACCTAACAAAACAAATCATATTGGTCTTTGTTTCTTCTTTTCTCTTATGTATTTTTTTGGTTTCTGGCCAATATAATTATCTTTTAATCTAATGAGAGACAAAAATGTTTAGCATTTTCCTCTCTCAGGAATGTTGGTCTTTTAATCTAAACAGGAAATTGTATTACCGTAGGCTTTTCATGTCCTCTTGAATGTCTTGTTTCCTTTCCCTTTTACTCGTCATATTGACTTTGTTATTTTCCTTCTCGTGTTCTTTTGTCTCGTTTAATCCTATTTTTATCTAAAACTTTTGGGTTTTTCCCTTATCTCTCTCTGAAGCTTTCTTAGTTATTTCCTTTCATTTGTCTTATCATGCAGTCAGACAAAGTATTGACTCGACTCTCTCTCCATCTCGCGCTTTTCGTGTTTCTCTGCCAGTGTGTCTGTCTTTTGATCTAAACAACAAGGAGAGAGAGAGAGAGAGAGAGAGAGAGAGAGAGAGAGAGAGAGAGAGAGAGAGAGAGAGAGAGAGAGAGAGAGAGAGAGAGAGAGAGAGTCAAATCAAAAAGTTTATTTCCAAAATATACATTGGTTATTCTTCATAATTTTTCTTCATAATTTACAGTACAAGGTACTGTAAATTACTTACTATATACAAAATAAAATAATTACTGTGAGAACTTATACATCTAAAAAATAAAATTGTCAAAAAATGTAAAATAGTGATCTTTCTCATCTATTACAGTTATTGATTATATAGTTAATAGAAAAAATAAGATTTAAGAGAGAGAGAGAGAGAGAGAGAATTTTTGTTTTAAGATTTTCTCTTTCTTTCCGCATAAGTTTTGTGTGTTCTGTTCAGTGTAATTGCATTCTGTTGCGACAAAAAAAGTACAGTAGAAAACAAGTTTTCTGGTAATTTCAGTCTTGTTTTACATTACTTAGAAATTACTCTGACCCCGAAGATATCGTTCATAACTTGAGGATAATCTTTAGACATTGTTTTTGATTAGATAGATAGATAGACATATAGATAGACAAATGGATGGATGAGTAGGTAGGTAGGTAGGAAGGTAGGACCGAGAGCTTATATAATCTGACCATTTATATTTGTAAATAATTACATTAAAAATATAATTTCCATATTCATCCTGAAGTTCCACTCACATATGTTAAGTTTAAGTTATTCATGATTGTTGAAATCGTCACCTGTGAATGCATTTTCAAAGACTGATAACCATTTAAGACATTTTTATGCAGTTATTTATACGCATACATTGATGTGCTGTGGCTGTAATCCCCTTTGCCTGAAGGGACGAGACAAAGTACACGCTCATTCACAAGAACTTACTTTTTTCTTTATGACTGTGACGCCAGGATGCCCCCCCCCAAAAAAAAAAAAAAAATCTACTCTCATCGGGGCTGAGCACAAAGAAAATAATAGAGAGAAACAAAGATGGGGAGTACTGTGACTTGTCAGATGTGAAAGGATAGTAAGACATGTGTAACGAATATCCAAGAATAATCGGTGTTGATGTAGGCATAGAAAGAGAACCGTAACTAAAGGAAGACTTAGCATCGAACTGTCCAGGACAGTCTTATTTAAGTCTGCAAGACCTTGCAACTGTAGTATCGCAACGGGAGGTTGATACCATGGGCTAGCCTACTACATGGCTTTTCAGTCCCTCGCATTTAATCTCCTTAAGGATAATGGGTCTCTGGAATTTCTCTGCTACCCACCCATGCCACACTACAGCACAGGGCACCCTTTGGCCCTTTTTATGCAAACAAGACTACACTGATTGCGTTCAACATTAACAATATCACAGATATTTTCATTATGACTGAGATCATATGATTTGCTAGACTTTACTGATGTCATTTACCTCTTCTCATTCCACCTCATTACCAATGATATTCCCTTCATCAACGAGTTAATTTCACCCATGGCATGAGTCTATTGTCATTTTATGCGTGTATTGAAAGCCAAATAGGTCATCAGCTGTTAGAAATAATGCCGAAAATATTCTGAAAACCCATTTCCAAGTGATTTTTCGTTCATGAGTTAGACGGATAGGATTGATTGACGTCGGTGAAATGGTAATATTAGGAGAAAAAATTAAGTTTATATAAGAATAGAAGTTAATATAATGATTTTAGGACTATATCTTGAGATTTTCTTAGATTGATGAAGTGAAAGTGAATTATAACAACGATGATATCTATAAAGCCTGTATGGAGAAAATGAATAGCTCTCAGATAAGATGTTGAGCCAGAAATTTGGTGAAACGGGTCAGAGTAGCAGAAGAGATCGGAATTAATATGCATGATACCTAAGATTAGACTTTGAGACTCATAAATGAATCAAAATGAGATTATAAATGATAATCTTTAAATATACTTCGAAACTCATAAAATTTATTAAACGGATTGCATAGTAAAGTAAAATCGAGATATCTTTTTTCACAATAAATATACTAAAGTAATAAATATTTGATTTAATTTTAAGAATTAGAGATTTATTGATTAATTATAGAGTTTAACACTGAAAATACTCACAATAAAGGAGGTTCAATTTTAAGTATTGTATATATATATATATATATATATATATATATATATATATATATATATATATATATATATATATATATATATATATATATATATGTATGTGTGTGTGTGTGTGTGCGCGCGCGCGCATGCAGACACACTCAGACACATTTTCCCCATTCCTTTCTTAAGCCAAATGGAAGGAACCTATCAGTAAGTCAATATACTTGAACATCCTCGAGGGAATAGCTCTATTATATCGAGTGCACGCTAGTATATTATATATATATATATATATATATATATATATATATATATATATATATATATATATATATATATATATATATATATATATATATATATATATATATATATATATATAATATGTGTTATCCTTTTTTAAATAAAAGACTAACCTTCATTTAAATAGTATGTTACATATACCTGTAGCAACATATCTTTTGCCATGTCAAGGGAGCTCAATATTTTATAGACATATCCCAGAGTTGTCACTATAAGAATGTGCAGAAATGAGAAAGCATCAAATCTACAATATTTATGGAATCAGGCTATAATTTCTTCGTTTGTTGACAGTCTTAAGATCGATGCCCCACAAATGTTACGGTTTTACTTCACGGACTCCCTTTTCTACCAAGGGCTAGGACGGTTGCCTTCTTGCTAAGGACTTGTTTTGGCAGATTTAATCCTTACCCTGAATGCATGCCCTTGCTAACCTCAGACCGTGACGGGGCGCGAATCCTCAACCTGACGCTTCAGAGTCGCTGACGCCACCGCTTGAGCCACGATGACTACATCGATGCTCCACAAATGCCTCAGAAATTAAGACTGCTCGGTGTTAGATTTCATTTTGTAAACAATGCTTTCTCTGGCAATAATTTTCCTGTTTTCAACAGTCATAACATTTGTAAAGACACAAAACACGAGATAACTTCAGGTTTAGTCTTTTTTTTTTCCTATTTAACTACAATTCTATTCCAATAATTATGACATTCAGTGACATTCTTCATATCAGATCACTGTAAATAAATGAGGACACGAGATGACCTCATTACATGACTCCTCCAATATGCAATATATACTCTCAGCACTACTTCTCGAGGCCCTTGACGTTTATAATTTCGACTCAGTATAATTAAATGTAGAAAAAAGATATTCTCGGTATTGGCTTCCTTTAATACGCAGTATTTATTCTATTAATGATTCTTGCTGCCGTTGACATTCATATGACTAGTGCTTTAAAATATAAAGGTCACTCATTTATATAAGCATCAGATGCTCAGGGATTTAATTTGGAAGACGTTGACATATTGAAGATTGGCTATAAATAAATGCCAATGCGAAACAACCTCAAATTTAGGACCTTTAATGCAAACAATTTGCACTTTAGCAATAATTTTGGCAGTCGTTGTCATTCATAATATGAAAAAATGTAAACAAATGAGGAAACGACGCTGCCTGAAATTGGTAGAGCTTTGTAATGATCATTTATTCTAGCAATGATTCCGACTGTATATGACGGACTTTAGCATAATACAATAAAAATATGATTTAGACTACTTATTTTAGCAGTGTAGGCTCTCTGAGTAACTATGGTTGTCGTTGTCACACTTGTAAGTTCATTGCACTGCGAAAAAATACCTACTTCAGAATCATGCTGTAGATAATGTTTACGATAAACGGCTGTCCCTGATACCCATAAACTTCTGTCTGTATATTAAATATAAAACAAGAAACCGTCAATATTTGACTCCTTTTGTAAGCAACATGCTTTTAACTGGAAATACCGCTGTCGTTGACATTCGTAACATCAGCTTACTATAACTTTTTATTCAATTTGAGAGTTATGTGTACTCGAGCAATAACTCTCTCTGTCGTTTGGAATCTTAAGACCAACTCACTGTGAGAACAACCTCGACTTTGAATTCCTTTAGCAAGCAATAGACAGTCTTGCAATGCATCTTGGCAGACGTTGACAAGCTCATAAGACCCTTGTAAATCCCAGAAACCTGAAGACATTGGAATGTCTTGCATTGTAAACATGATTCATGGTTGTGCCATGTGTATCACAGCAGTAGAATGTATTTAGTAAAGGTTGGTATTTTGTGTGGTTTAAGGTGAGGTGTAGTATATATCATGGTTGTTTTGTTTCTTAAATTTCGTTTTGAAAAGATCCCTTCTAATTCTATAACGTTTATGAGTAGAAAAGTGGCTAAGTGCTACCAATGGTGATGTCTATTATTTATGCATTATTTTACAATGTATTTGAATATCTTTTTATTTTTAACTTTATTCATTGCAATACAGTTTCAATTTTATTTTTATTTCCATCTCTCCGCTGCGTACTTACATCTAAATATTAAATACAGTTACAAATGAAGGTAGTTCCTACAGTTTCTATTACCTAAAAACACTTAAGCATTAATAGGAGAGGGTAGTAGGGTACCTCGTGTAATAGCCCTTATCCAATCAGCAGGCTTATTTTCTGCACCAGTAGATGTACTGCGTCATTAATAGAGTAGTATCTCTACGATCTCTGGCTCCAATAGGGACAAAAATAACCGTGGCATATGTCGTGTGTGTGATTACCTAATTGTGCTTTCGGGAAAGAGCCCAAAGCTCGTATCTTCCCGTCTCCTGATCGGTTCCATTTTGTACTTAGTGATACTTATCATACCTGTCCTTAAAACTATGGATTGAGTTAGCATTAATTACCTCCTCGCTTAGCGAATTCCAATTATTAACTACTCTTACACTGAAAAAAATACTTCCTTACATCCTGCAAAGAAGTTTTCTTACGAAGCTTCAAACTATGACCTCTAGTTCTAGAGCCAGCCATATCAAAATATCGATCCCTATCCACTCTATCATAACCATGAAGGAATTCAAAGACTCACCATATCCCCCCTCAATCTTCTAGCTTTGAGTGATGGTAAGTCTAATTCCCTCAGCCTCTAATCATAACTGATATTGCGTATTTCTGGCAGCAGTATCGTGGCATGTCTTTGAACTTTTTCAAGCTTAACTACGTGCTTTTTCAAGTGTGGATTTCAAAAGGGGGCTGCATATTCAAGTTTTGATCTCACATAGGTAACATAAATATTTTTGAACCTTTCCTTGTCTATGCGCCTGAAGGCTACCCTTACATTTGATAAGAATGCATATGCTGCCCTTACTATGCCATTTATATGTATTTCTGGAGACAAATCTGCCAGTATGTTTACTCCTAGATCTCTCTCATTTTCTGTCTCTTGAAGTTGTACTCCAGCCACCGAGTAGTCAAGCTTGGGCCTTCTTGCACTTGTACCCATTCTCATTACCTTACATTTTGAAGTATTGAATTTCATTAGTCACTTTTCTGACCACTCATGCAGACTATTTAGATCTTCCTGGAGTTCTCTATCAGTGTTCTCGTTTTTTACTCTTTTAACAATTTTTGCATCATATGCAAACATATTCATGAATGAATTTACAGACTCTGGTAGGTCATTTACATATACAAGGGACAAAAGTGGCCCTAAAACTGAACCCTGTGGAACGCCAGTACTAACTCTTCTCTATTCAGACACTGAGTGTCTTACTCTAATCTTCTGTTCCCTTCCTTTTAAGTAAGTTTTTATCCATTCCAAGACATTTCCACCTATTCTAGCCATTGCTTGCAGCTTCTTAACAAGTCTCCCGTGTGGAACAGTGTGTGTGTTTGTGCGCGCGCTTGTGTGTGTATGTGTGTGCATGAAAAGCATTGTTGTGAATCTTTGAGAAGTTTTAGTGATCTTTAAAGTTAAGAAAGATCACAGCCTTCCTTCAGGCAAGACTCCATCTTTCTATCTTTTTTTGTTCAATAATGGAAGAATACTGTACACGAGAAGAACAGACTTGTCTTCTTTTGCATACATACATATACCTTGGCTGTTTCCCCCTTTAATTGGGGGGTAGCCGACATCAAAAAAGGAAAACAGTTTGGGGAGAAGTTATTCTCCCCTCTACTCCCCCTCTTCTTTGACGTCTCACAGGAGGTTGGTACAAGGGGGGGATTCCTAGTCCCCCCGCCCCGTCCACTTTTAGTCGCCTTTTACGACACGCAGGGATTTTTTCTCTTCTCTGTTGTTTTCTATTAAAAAATACCTAGAATTATATTTTCTTCTTTGATCTTTTAAGAAGACGAACGATCAACTTTTTCAACCTGGTGTTAACAGAATAAGGTGAGTAGAAAAAAGATGAAAAGAAGAAAACGAAGAAGGCACTTTTCTTACCTTCATTACTTTTTCTAATTGGCAGAAAGGGAATTTTTCATCTTATTTCTTTTGTGGAAGAAGAAGAAAAAGAAGAAGAAGAAGAAGAAGAAGAAGAAGAAAATGATGATGATAGTGATGTTGGGGAAGAAGAAGAAGAAGAAGAACTAGTATGATGAGTGGAAAGAGAAGAAGCTCTATTTTCTCTTCTTAATTCTTTTCTCTCTCTCTCCCTTTAAAAAAAAAAAGGTCCAATAACTCAGTTTCCTACTAAAACATAAAGAAGAATAAAAAGAAAACGGGAAATAAGAAGGATAACGAAAAGCATAAAAATGCAAGAGAAGAAGAGGAACTAGAAAGAAAAGAAGCTATTTTTTCTAAAGACAGGAAAAACAGGACTCATATATTTTCCCACTGAAAGATAAGATCAAAGTTTATGGCTATTTCTTTTGCACCTCCTGTTGATTTTAGGAATGATTTATATGGCCATTTATGTAAGACTAAATTGATTTTAAAGGTTTTCTTTATTTAATTTGTGTGATTAATTTTCTTCCTTTTATTTGTGATTTTCTCATTTAGTTCCAGATATTGAGTTTCTGAAGTCTTGGATTTTGCTTAAAATTCACTTTTAATTTCTTTCCTTATTTATAAAAAAAAAAATTCTCAAGTAGTTCCGCGTATTGAATTACATATTATTATTTTTTTTAAATGATTATTTACAACTATTTATTTTATTTTTTCATTATCTCTGCTAATTCCAAATATTGTAATACTGAAGTATTGAATGTTTTATTCAATTAATTTACTTGTTTTATATATTAATTTTAATTTCATTTTGCTTAGTTGTATTTGTTGAGTCTCTCCGTTGCAAGTAATTTATGGAGGTTCTTATGTAATTTGTTTCACTAATTTATTTACTTTAATCTTGCGTCTGTTTCCAGGTATTGCAATAAATAAGGAAATTATAGATTTGCTTCTTCAAGATTTATGATCTCATTTTGTAATGTAATATTTGTTTCATCTTTTTTCGTTTATCTATGTATTCTATGCTCAATGGACTCTATAGTATCTTTTTCCATTTTTTTCCTATCCATTTTAATAACTGCTAATGATTTTAAATTAGTGTAGAGAAGATCGTGTATTTTATTTACTGTATGTACTCTTTCATATTCTTTCATATAACGAGTGCATTGGTGTCTGTAGCTTATCCATTCATTTTAATTTCCCTTCGTATGCAGCCCCAGATATTTGAATTTGATATATTAATTTTTATTTAGTTTAATTAGTTCCAAAATGTACATTTATTTGAGTCAGTGAATTTTAATTGGAGAGCATTACTTGCTCTCTTTATTTGATATCCTTCATTATCTTATTTTATATTATTCACTTTAGCTATTCATCTGTCTTTATATCTCTCTGTAACTCTAACCTTAACTTGTTCGTTGTTCCCCATTTTCTAGCCGTATAGAGAAACTTGAATTAGAAAAGGACTTTTGTGTAATCATTTACTTTTATCGAAACACGATAACGGAAAAGAAAACATGTTAATTCCCAGTCTTCTGCCTGTGCATACAACAAGTCTGGACTGCTAAAGCAGGTGTGCACGTGTTTGTAACCCCATTAACTTAATAAGTTATAGCTTTTAGTACGATTCTCCGTCCTCTTGCCATACGCTGACACGTCTGTACTTCAAAAAGCATTTTAGTGTCAAATTTCACTTATTTTTTCCATTTACCAATCTCCTACGTCTTCAGCTGTTGTATAGTTTTTCCTGGACCAATCATTTACTTTTCTTCCAACTTTGTTTATTAGTTTTTTTTCTTGACCAATCATCTATTTCTCCTTCAAAGTTTTATTTCTTCCTTGACCAATCATATTATTATTATTATTATTATTATTATTATTATTATTATTATTATTATTATTATTAATATTATTATTATTATTATTATTATGATTATTATTATTTTTATTATTATTATTATTATCATTATTATTATTATTATTATTATTATTATTATTATTATTATTATTATTATTATTATTATTATTATTATTATTATTATTATTATTAGTAGTAGTAGAGTAGTAGTGTATGCTACTCTTTATTAATGGCAATTATCATTCTTTCTAATTGAATTATTGATTACCTGTTTAGGCTTAGACCTGCAGAAGAGACATGTTGAGCTTTTGTTACAGATGGTGCCACATTTACTCGTAGTATAATATATAATGATGAACTCATTATGCCTGATAAGTCGATAGGGGCTTATATATGACATGGGACCATGCACATAGATAGAAAAGGTGTGTGCTTTGATTGGACCCCCTGCCTCATATAGGGTCTTGATCTTTGTATAAATAAATCTGAATGTATGTATATATCTGTAAGAGGGAGTTTCCTTTATAATCGTTTGTGATAATGAGGCACAAGTAAAAATTTATGTCAGTCTTACTTATTTTTGTTTTATGTTTATTTAGACTGTTGTTTTTACTGTCACTAATGTCTTATCATGTCTTATCATTGATAATATATGTGTTTAGGTTTCTGTCTCTGTATATTCGTGCATGATCGACTTCCCCTGAAGACATTCACTCAAAATTGCGTTTCTGTCTTTGTTCTTCTTCTATGCCAAGTTCAACGCTGAATATTCTTGGATATTCGTTACACACCTCATATTATCCCTTCACATCTGACAAGTCATTGCACTCTCCATTTCTGTTTCTCTTTATTTTATATATTCTTCGTGCCCAGACCTGATGGGGGCTGTTTTATTTTATTATTTTTGGCTCGTTCTGGTGTCACAATCTTAAAAAATAAATAAACTTCTCCATGACTATATACATTTATGTTTTCAGTCTTTTTTTCTTTCCGGTAACGAATATTTGCTGTAAAGTTGACTTCGCTTCTCATTTGTGCTCTGGTCTTGGTGTGTACTTATGTAAGAGGATGTCCCTATTTTATGTCTGGGGCGCACTTGTATAGTTGAAGGTGAGTGTATTTTCTTGCTTATAATTTTGTCTTTGCTGTGTATACATACAAGAGCGAGTACCTATTGTATCTTTATGGCTTATGTATTACTTATTTCATTCTATGTTTGAGTATGCCTGCTTGAATTAAATAGTTGTTAGCTTATCGTTTTCGTTCCGTCAAAAGCCTTTCAAATAGTTATTGTTAGTTGTTTGTGTATAATGCAAAAAATATGCTTCCAATATTTTAAAAATAATACTAGTAAATATTCTGTGTCATTCATGACTTTTGACCTTAAAGTATCTTGTAAAGATGAATAAACTTAGAAGCCAAGAATAATTCGTTTTTCATCGCTGTTAGCCATAATTTATTTTGTAAATATGCATACCGCAAATGCCAAAAAGTGAAAAAGTAATTCCTTGAATAAACCATTTCATTAATCATTACTTGTGCTAGTCTTCTTTATTAGATGTACAAATATCGAACTACATGAAGCACAATACGATGCCAAAAACCTTTTCGTAGCGAAAATATTATTTGGTAACTCGTCTTCTCAAGATCCCTCTAAACACTGAAAATATCCTTTAAATCCCAAAATGATCCTAAGCCCTGCTGAGTATCCCAAAATCATAGTTTCTCTCGCAGAGAGAGGATATCAGCTTAATTGCTTCAGTTTTGATGCTCACTACTTTTGGGAACTGTGTGTGTGTGTGTGTCTTTCTGTCGTGTGTGTGTGTGTGTGTGTGTGTGTGTGTGTGTGTGTGTGTGTGTGTGTGTGTGTGTGTGTGTGTGTGTGTGATTACCTAATTGTGTTTACTGGAAAGAGCCCAAAGCTCGTATCTTCCCGTCTCCTGATCGCTTCCATTTTATACTTAGTGATACTTATCATACCTGTCCTTAAAACTATGGATTGAGATAGCATTAACTACCTCCTCGCTTAGCCAATTCCAATTATCAACTACTCTTACACTGAAAAAGTATTTCCTTACATCCTGTGAAGAAGTTTTCTTACGAAGCTTCAAACTATGACCTCTAGTTCTAGAGCCAGCCATATCAAAATATCGATCCCTATCCACTCTATCATAACCATGAAGGAATTTAAAGACTATCACCATATCCCCCCTCACTCTTCTAGCTTCGAGTGATGGTAAGTCTAATTCCCTCAGCCTCTCATCATAACTGAGATTGCGTATTTCTGGCACCAGTTTCGTGGCATGTCTTTGAACTTTTTCAAGCTTAGCTATGTGCTTTTTCAAGTGCGGATTCCAAAAGGGGGCTGCATATTCAAGTTTTGGCCTCACATAGGTTACATAAATATTTCTGAACATTTCCTTGTCCATGTGCCTGAAGGCTACCCTTACATTTGATAAGAATGCATATGCTGCCCTTACTATGCCATTTATATGTATTTCTGGAGACAAATCTGCCAGTATGTTTACTCCTAGATCTCTCTCATTTTCTGTCTCTTGAAGTTGTACTCCAGCCACCGAGTAGTCAAGCTTGGGCCTTCTTGCACTTGTACCCATTCTCATTACCTTACATTTTGAAGTATTGAATTTCATTAGCCACTTTTCTGACCACTCATGCAGATTATTTAGATCCTCCTGAAGTTCTCTACCATTGTTCTCGTTTTTTACTTTCTTCACAATCTTTGCATCATCTGCAAACATATTCATGAATGAATTTACACACTCTGGTAGGTCATTTACATATACAAGGAACAAAAGTGGCCCTAAAACTGAACCCTGTGGAACTCCACTACTAACTCTTCTCCATTCAGACACTGAGTGTCTTACTCTAACCCTCTGTTCCCTTCCTTCTAAGTAAGTTTTTATCCATTCCAAAACATTTCCACCTATTCTAGCCATTGATTGTGGAACAGTGTCAAACGCTTTCTGGAAGTCTAGGAATATGCAATCTGCCCAGCCCTCTCTTTCCTGTAAGATTTGGCTTACCTCATCATAAAATTCTAATAAGTTTGTTATTGTTGATCTACCTTCTCTGAAGCCATGTTGCCTGTGTGTGTGTGTGTGTGTGTGTGTGTGTGTGTGTGTGTGTGGGGGGGGGAGAGGAGAGAGAGAGAGAGAGAGAGAGAGAGAGAGAGAGAGAGAGAGAGAGAGAGAGAGAGAGAGAGAGGGTTCTTTACTTTTGCTGGTTCTGCAGCAGCAGCATTTGGAATAATCCCCCAAGCATTGAATGTGACTTTTCTCTTGCCATTTGCTGGCCTCGACAATAGCATTTGATAAAACGGAAACACTGGTGGTGGATTTTCTATATATATATATATATATATATATATATATATATATATATATATATATATATATATATATATATATATATATATATATATATATATATATATATATATATATATATATCTGTGTGTGTGTGTGTGGGTGTGTGCACAAGGAGATTGTCAAACTAAGATGTTCCTGTTATAAAGTTCTAAAAATAAAAGTTTTGACATGCAAAATCATATCAAATATTTTGAAGAATGATATAGAAAATTTAAAAAGGAATAACGACTATACAAAATAAACCAACAAATTAACACACAAAAGTATTATTTGATTAAAGATATTTATCAAAAGTTAGGTACTTACTGCCATTGTGCACAAAAGTTGAGAATTTGTTAATGGCGACTGAATAATTAAAACCCCATTTAAATGGGGGGGGGGGGAGAGAGGGGAGAAATTGCCCATAAAACCGCATAAAGGGGAAAGATCGGCAGAGGTTCAGTGCTGAAGGGGAAAATGTAAACACTTTAACTTATATTGCTTTTGTCTGTCATTGCGTAACTTTTTTTATGACTATAACACCGGACTGGCCAAAACAAAAATATATCTACCCATATCGGGCCAATGCATGCAGAAAACATAAAGAGAAACAGATGGGTAGGGTTGTGACTTGTCAGATGTGAATGGATAATTTGTGATGTGTAACGAATATCCAAGAATATTCGGTGTTGATGTAGGCATAGAAAAAGAACCGTAACTGAAGGAAGACTATCATTGAACTCTCCTGGACAGTCCTATTTAAGTCCAAAAGATCCTTGAAGCAGCTGTAGTATTTCAACGGGTGGTTGGGGGTCCCATGGGCCTGCCTACTACATGGTAGCTAGGTAGTTAATGTAAACATATCTTTCTCTGTCAGTACCCTGTTTGATATTCCCCATTCAGGAATACACTCTCTCTCTCTCTCTCTCTCTCTCTCTCTCTCTCTCTCTCTCTCTCTCTCTCTCTCTCTCTCTCTCTCTCTCTCTCTCTCTCTCTCTCTCTCTCTCACACACACACGTACGTAGTCAGGGCCGTAAATTATCTATTTCGCAAAAAAAAAAAAAAAAAATTTTCTCTCTCTCTCTCTCTCTCTCTCTCTCTCTCTCTCTCTCTCTCTCTCTCTCTCTCTCTCTCTCTCTCTCTCTCTCTCTCTCTCTCTCTCTCTCTCTCTCTGCCTCGACACTATAGAATTCATATTAAAGTGCAGACCATAATCTTGGGTAACATTTTTTCTTCTTTTTTTTTTAGTGGAAGACGTCAAAGGTCGTGAGACCTTTGACCTCTCTACTTAATCCTTTTGGGGAAAGATTAAAAGTATCATAAACCTCTTTCTGTTGATTTGCTATTTTTTTTTTTTTATCCTCTAAAGTGTTATTTTCTTCAATTTTTTGCGTTTTTACTTTTGATCTTTAGAACTGTTTATATATATATATATATATATATATATATATATATATATATATATATATATATATATATATATATATATATATATATATATATATATTTTGTTCCGGATTTACGTTACGGACTCCCTTATCTACCAAGGGCTAGGACGGTTGCCTTCTTGCGAAGGACTTGTTTTGGCAGATGTAATCCTTACGCTGAGTGCATGCCCTTGCAAACCTCAGACCGTGACGGGGCGCGAACCCTCGACCTGACGCCTCAGAGTCGGAGACGCTACCGATTGAGCCACGGCGACTACATATATATATATATATATATATATATATATATATATATATATATATATATATATATATATATATATATATATATATATATATATATATATATATATATATATATATATATATATATATAGTCTCTGCCATCCTGTATATATTTTTCCTGTTATGCTTGTTTTTACTTTTCTTGTATTTATTAATTTATTTATTATTAATTTATTAGTTTAAGTTTGTTTTCAATCATTTCTATACACTTATATACAATGGCCGTAATACCATTTGTAAGGGAAGTGGCCGAGTCAAAGCGCACATTTTCGCTTTAATTGGTCTTATGAAAGACTTTATCCAATAGAAATAAACGAGAGCTTTTTCAGATTTTTCTTCATTTTTTTTTTTAACAAGAAGTGGAATGGAAGAAGAAATAGGATTTTCAGGTTATGGTTTGTCTTTTTTTTTTTTCTTAGTCTTTTCTCCTTTATGAATTTATTACTGAAGGTTCATTTTTTTCTGCTAACCTTCCTTCTCATCTGCTTTACTATTTTTTACTTTTCTTTCTGTTAATAATTTGGTTTTATATATACAGAATTCTTCTTTTTTAGCCTTAGT
>JAXCGZ010016069.1:0-10000 GCA_037179515.1 Halocaridina rubra | reverse complement strand
TTTGCATTCTGCTCTCGAAAGAGGTTAATACCAAAAAAAAAAAAAAAATCTACCTCGCGTACTGATAGATTTTTCACCTAACAAATATCGGTAACAGCTATTATTGCACTGCAATGTATAACAGTCATTTTTTTGGAGAGTTCTCTCTCAATACACATATACATACGCTTACACGTACGTACAGTTCAAGCTTAGCTGAAGTTTTGAATAGAATGAAATGCTAAGACGAAGAGAGAGAGACGAGAAGCGGTGTTTTCAACGTGGTATGGCCGTTGGCGAGGGAGAGAGAGAGAGAGAGAGAGAGAGAGAGAGAGAGAGAGAGAGAGCTATTTATATGATGAATTGTTTAAATGAGTTTTCGGTATCAATCTTTTCCTTTTTTTTTTTCGTTTACTAGATTTCATTAAATGCATGCACACATACTCACACACAGGTTATGAAAACGCATCATTATTCAGACACAAACTGTATTTCAATTTTCTCCAAGCACAACACTGTTTGTTGTGTTTATTCAAAAGGAATTATCCGAAGAACATCAATAACCTTCGGCGAATGGACTATCCGAAATGAATTATTAATTGTAACAACAGTAACATTATGTCAATATTTTTGTTGAAGTTGGCAAATGAATCGCCATGCAATTATTTAACATGAGTCTTTGAACTTTTTTTTTTTCAATGAGAACTCCGTAATGTTTTTAAGTGACTTGTCATTATTATTTTTTTTTTTCACACGAGCGGTACGGTGACTGTCGTCTCCATTCTTCTTCTTGCACTTATTTTGTTAATCGACAGTTTCTGTTTCTTTGTTTTCTAAAAGCTAATGACATAATGTGTGTCAGTTATGATGAGAGGCTGAGGGAATTAGACTTACCATCACTCGAAGCTAGAAGAGTGAGGGGGGATATGGTGACAGTCTTTACATTCCTTCATGGTTATGATAGAGTGGATAGGGATCGATATTTTGATATGGCTGGCTCTAGAACTAGAGGTCATAGTTTGAAGCTTCGTAAGAAAACTTCTTTGCAGGATGTAAGGAAATACTTTTTCAGTGTAAGAGTAGTTGATAATTGGAATTGGCTAAGCGAGGAGGTAGTTAATGCTATCTCAATCCATAGTTTTAAGGACAGGTATGATAAGTATCACTAAGTATAAAATGGAACCGATGAGAAGACGGGAAGATACGAGCTTTGGGCTCTTTGCCGTTAACACAATTAGGTAATCACACACACACACACACACACACACACACACACACACACACACACACTATATATATATATATATATATATATATATATATATATATATATATATATATATATATATATATATATATATATATATATATATATATATATATATATATATATATATATATTATATATATATATATATATATATATATATATATATATATATATATATATTATTAAAATGCGTATTTATACCTGTATATCTTTTGATTTACACACACCGCTCAATATATATATATATATATATATATATATATATATATATATATATATATAATATATATATATATATATATATATATACCGTGGCTGTTTCCCCCTTAAATTGGGGGGTAGCCTACGTCAAGAAAGGAAAGTTTGGGGAGAAGTTATTCTCCCCTCTACTCCCCCTCTTCGTTGACGCCTCGCAGGAGGTTGATACAAGGGGGGATTCCCAGTCCCCCCGCCCCGTCCACTTTTAGTCGCCTTTTACGACACGCAGGGAATACGGTGAGGCTATTCTTTGATATTATGCCCGCCCCACATATATATATATATATATATATATATATATATATATATATATATATATATATATATATATATATATATATATATATATATATATATATGAGAGAGAGAGAGAGAGAGAGAGAGAGAGAGAGAGAGAGAGAGAGTAATTTAGATATTTAGGACAATATTTTTTATATTCGTTTATACTTTTTTTTATGAGTGTGACACCGGGACAGGCAAAAAAAAAAGACGACAACAACTGCCCTCATTAATAAAGGCCCTGGCACGAGAAAACTTGGAGACGAAGGAAAAGAAAAAGGTTATGGACAAGGCAGAGATGAGGTAAAGATACACAAAGCAAGAGGACACACTGAAAAAAAAAGTCAAAGTACTGAGGACCTAGAGATATAGAGGATTAGGCCCTGAGATGACGATAGGCCAGCTTTTTGAAGGAAGATAGGTCATAAAACTTAGAACGACAGACGGAGGAAGAGATTTTCATAGTCTGGAGGTAGATGGGAAGAAGCAGTCACTGCACCGACCGATCCGCCACCTACAAAACTCCATACAGTACCTGTGAGATGAGGCCGCTTGGCAAGTGTTAAGTGGCTTCGGCAGTAGTGGAGGAATGCAACTCGCCAACTCATCAGAGCAGCGATGGAAGTAGTAACGATAGAAAAGAGAAAGGGATGATACCTTACGGCGAAGAGAGAGAGAATCCAGATTAGAAGTAAGAAAAGGATCATTAATGAATCTGTCTGCCTTAGATTCAACCCTATCAAGGAGATAAGTATAAGAGGGAGCACCCCAGATGTGTGAGCTGTATTCTAAGCAGGGACGAATAAGATCTTTATAGATTTTAAGTAACTGTAAAGAGGAAAAGTAATGACGAAAACGAAACAGAATCCCCAACTTTTTGGATGCAGATTACATTTATATTATTCACGTTGATTGTCAGTGGAGCAGGGAAGAGAGCTTGCAAGAGATAGGAATGAATGGAGGAAAATTGTGTATAGTTATCACGAGCCAAAGGGATTTTTCGCACCTGCTAGCTCAGCAAACTGTGATGGATGGTTGTGAAGAGAGTTCCCATGTGATAAAGCGGTAGAGATAAACCAGCTGCGGCTGTCGGGTCTCGCTGTAGAATATCCTTGCCCGCCTACCTAGTGAGTGACCCAAAGAAGGTAGTAGGGGGTGAATGTGGCATTCCTTTATCCCCAAGGGGCTAAGAGGAGTAGATGAGGTATGTGTGGGTCGTGGTGAATGAGTGTGTCTTGGCTCGGCCACCCCCCTCACAAGAGAATATGAGGTCATGTATTTGTATGCTTGTATATATACATATACAGTTCTTTGATAACTTGTTATTGCATTTATTAATTTACGCCATTAAGCATTTCTTTATTAGCTTTTCATTCGTGTATATATATATATATATATATATATATATATATATATATATATATATATATATATATATATATATATATATATATATATATATATATATATGTGTGTGTGTGTGTGCGCGCGCGCGCGTGTGTGTGTGTGTACGCTTATATATATGGCCATATCTGATATTGAGCAGTACTTTGTTTACAAAAAAATAATCACAATCAATGTAAAGGTCGAGTACAACCAAAATTTCCCGGAGATTATGCACATAACATTTTCATTTTTACCAAAAGTAAAGAACTAAATGCGAATCTCTTCACTGCATAACATTGCAATAATCTTTTGTCTCGTGACTGGTAATACTGCTCGCGCTATTAGGTCTAAAACAATGCTGTATTACATCCCTTTTGTAAAACTGTACTCTGAACACGTTGTGAGACACATAGAGAAATGGCATCACTGTACTTCATTGCCATTTCCTTGTACTTTCATTTTCTCTTTCTGAAGACATTTAGAGACTAATGTATCGGTTTGCCTTATGGTTTGGAAACCACTTCATTACGGTATCGGTTTTCTTTAGCGTCTCTTGAGACATTTAGGGAAATATTATATCGGTTTTCTTTATGGTTTCAGGAGGCACTTGGAAATTTCGTTTTTTACCCTTTTTTTGTGTGGTTTCTGAAGGCATAGGGAAAGTGTTTTATCAATCCTAGTTTCGTGCATAGCCTGTGAGGTTCTTTAAAGATTACTTTATTAATATCAGTTCTCTTTATGGCCTCTGTAAGCATTGGAAATTATTAATATTGTTTTTCTTTATTGTCTCTAAAGTCATTTGAAAGCTATTAATAATGTACTCATTATTATCTCTGTAGGCATTTGGAAATAGCTGTATCACTATTCTTTCTCTTTATGCTCTCTAGAGGCATTTGAATATGATTATATTAGTATTAGACCTTCTTATACTTTCATAGGGCAATTGAAAACGACTATATTATTATCAGCTCCAATTATTATTTCTGAAGGGATTTGGAAAGTACGTTATTTATATCGCTTCTTTCAAAGCTGTCTGAAGACATTTTGTAATTATCATATTGGTTTGCAATTTCAAGAGGCATGGGAAAAAAATTCACTATTGAAAATAAACCCCTTTTTGGTTCCTAGAGGCATACAAAACTAATATATATGTAGTTTTATGATATCTGAGCCCATTCTGAAAACACATTAACTTATTGGTTCTCTTTTCATTACGTTCTCAATGGCATTTGGAACCTGCTATATTGATTATGCATTTTATCGTCTGATGACATTTTAATACTTTTCATAACGGTTTTATTTATGGTTTATGATGGCATTTGGCTATCTTTGTATTTGTTGATATTGTGGCATTTGGAATTTATGATATTGATTTTATTATGGTTTGGGAAAGCATTTTGGTTCTTTTATAATTGTATATAATTTATTTTGTTTTCTGGAGGTATTTGCAGTCTAGTACATTGAATCTTTGGTGTTACGTCCCTGGGGACTGTCGAACACAAATTCCTTAATATCGATTTTAGTATATGGACTCTGAAGGCATTTGGTTCCTTACATGACCAGGTCTTTGGAGGGATTAAAAAAAATGCATTATTAAAATTCACACACTTTCATAGTCTTTAGATTATTTTCTCATCTTCAGCTTGTGAAAGCATTTAAGAAACTACGTTACTGATTTAGTTTCATATATTTGTTTTTGGAAACATTTGGAAACTGCTTCAGTAATGCCCAGTCTTTTTTATATTCCTTAGATGCATTAGCAAACTGTATATGGGAACTACATTTATTTATACGAAACACTCATTACGGACTCTAGAAGTAGATTAAGACTACATCATTAATATTATTACTGTTCATCAGACCTATGAAATCATTAGTGTAATGCAGCATAATCTATATATATATATATATATATATATATATATATATATATATATATATATATATATATATATATATATATATATATATATATATATATATATATATATATATATATATATATATATATATACCTGACACTTACATTACTCTCTCTCTCTCTCTCTCTCTCCTCTCTCTCTCTCTCTCTCTCTCTCTCTCTCTCTCTCTCTCTCTCTCTCTCTCTCTCTCTCCTCTCTCTCTCTCTCTCTCTCTCTCTCTCTCTCCCTGTCCTCACGACCTACATGTTTCATGTATTATTTCAGTAACGTTGGTGTCTCTCCCCATGTTTCTGTTCTTTTCGCCTCGTGATTTGCATGATGATATATATCTAACCACAGAGAGACGAATCCATAAACCTGCGAACTGGACTGAGCTTCTTCCTTCCCTATTATTAAGATTTTCTCTCTGATAATTTTCGGCTTTGAAAAGATGAAAAAGGATTAACTTCGGCCACTGAATGAGCATATCAGTTCGACTTGGTGCTGAACTCAGGGAGGAGGTTGGTATTAAGAAGAGCATCAGACCGTAAAGTCTAGTTTTGTTTCCATGTATTACGGTTTTCACCTTGATCATTTTCGGCTTCGTAAGGAAGAAAGAGGATTATTTCCAACCACAGAGGGGGCTTGCCAATTCACCTCGGTGCTGGACCCAAGACCAGTTTTGATGGAGAGGGTTGGTGTTAGGAATGACATCAGACTGTAATTGTTGGACCAAATATGAAGCCTCCAAGAGGATAATGAAAAAACCGACACTATTTTTCGTAGGGATGATGTACAAAAAAGATGATTTTTACTATTCATAATCCAGCAACTAATGGAGCAAGCTGGGTCAAGAGAGTTCCAAACCCAAGCCCGGAGAAATAGAGAGGACTGACTTCCGGGTATAATATTCGAACCAAACTAATATGTTAGGCTCCAAGATTCTACCCCATATTAGCATGGCAAAATTACCGAAGAAGAATAAGAAAAAGAAGAAGAAAAAGGACTTACACTACCTGTTAAATAAGAGCATCATCAACAGCGCCAAAAAACTACAAGAACCACAATAACAGTAGTAAACATGGAACCAAAAGATTAAGAAGAAGAGGAAGAAAAAGTAGTTGAAAAGGAGAGATAGAACTGTTATAGATTGATTTTTTTTTTGTGATGTTGACTAGATACTAAATTTTTTTATGAACTATAATAACAGTAACCTAATATATATATATATATATATATATATATATATATATATATATATATATATATATATATATATATATATATATATATATATATATATATATATATAATGATTGAGGTTCATTGCAAATATTGCAGCTTCTATGCCACTCATTAATGGCTTAGACGAGAAAAAGGATTAAGAATAAAAAATAAATAATTGTGAGTTTAAATCAACATTTTTTTTTTATGTCACTGGATAATTTTGAATTTTATTTGCAGGAAAAGCATTGACACAGTAGATAAACATATAATTAAACAAATAAAGTAAAAAATGCCGTGAACAAATCATTGGAAAGTTGTTTCTCTTTATATTACTATCTTCCGTAATCTATGATAGATAAATGTATGTGCAAATATATAAGTAAATAAAATAATAAATAAATAAGTACATACATAAATAAATAACTAAATAAATAAATAAAGAATATGTATATACGTAAACGCATAGATAAGTCATTATTGTTCACTAGCAGTTTTTGACCCAGGGTTTCGAGGCCAATCGTCCTTCTTGTAATCAATGTTTTCCAATTGTTTGGACTTGGAACCGCCGCAGAGTTGGAATTGTGTGTTCCCCCAGTTTCTGGGTTAAGTAAATATAGAAAGAAAATAAAGACAAAGAAAGAACAAGAGAAAGAAAAAAAAACATATTATGTAAGATGACCTAAACAAATTAGTATAAATGAAAATATGAAATATATTTTTGCCTCTGGCAGGGAGTCGAACCTAGGACACAATCAGTGTGCTAGGGCGTTATCATACATACCAACGAAGGTATAGGAGAAGAGGGAAACCTAAACTAATTATACTTTTCTACTTCATGCAACTGGTATAAAATTTAATTTTGATGAAATTAACAGTATTAAAAGACTGGGATGAGTGAGATTGTCTGCTGTGCTACTAAGCCAGATCTCATTATAAATCTTTATCCCTGTTGTCAACATCTTCTAGCAAGGATGAGTTGGTTCTATAATTTTTTTATTGAGTTGTGGCAATAGTTGTAGTATTAGTATAAAAAATGCATATTTATTTCTTAAAGAAATAAAAGTATCAGTAGTAGTAGTAGTAGAGGTAGTAGAACCATAAACAGTGATTATTATTGTTTTTTTTTTGAGAAGTATAAGGTTTCCAATACAAAAAATTACTGCAGATTCTTTTATTTGTTTTACTTATTTATTGATTTATTAATATTTTACTTATTTATGTACTTAATTATATCAGTGATTTGCTTAATAGTTACATGCATACATATATTTTAATATACGTAACTGCATATATATATGAAAGTATACATATATTCATACTTACATCAGTGCATGCATATACGAACATACATACATACATACAACTACATTATTGTATTCACATATGCATGCATTCATACATACATACGTAACAAAATGCATACATTCATTCGTTCATTTTAACACATATATACTGTACATACATACATACATACACACATGTATATATACATTCTTACATAAATAGTTGAATACATGCATGCATAGATACATATATGTATACATAGAGAGGATACTGGAACCATGTGCATTCAAAAAGAGAATCAAGTTTTGTCCTCCAATGTGTCTGCCATTAGCTACAATAAACAATCATAGATGGTGCAGTCGTGAGTTGTGACCATTAGCTGCAACTAAATATTTATGAAGGGGTCGGATTTGGTGACACAAATAAACGAAAGTAAAAGATTTCTTATCACTAATGGAAGGGGAATAGAGAATTACTCCCCTCGTATTCTACACATATCGTATTAGGTCTCTTGCGTGTGTGTTGTGTGTTGTAAGAGGATAACTACAATCTTCACATGCGTTTAGTGTTGCAGGAGACAAATAAAATGGCTATTTCACCCAAAAATCTATATAGCTCCCACCTGCGTATGGCCTGCCTTTGTAAGCTGTGTGTGCTGCTAAAGACGACTCAGAAGGACATATCTCCCTTCTTTGTATGCGCTTAATGCCGTATGATGCAAATTAAATGACTTTTTCTCCTCCCTTCGTATGCACTTAAAAATCTCCTTCCTTCGTATGCACTTAGTGCCACTGGAAGAAACTATATAGGCTTTCTCGCCCACCTTTGCATGCTTTTAGTGGATTAGGATTCGACTAAGAAATATCTCTTTCAGTTACCTTCGTATGCCCTGCCTATCACATGTACACCTCTTGTAACGTACGATTCAACTGAAATGAATGTATTTTTCGCTTGCATGTCATATGAGGCAAGGCATACCTCACCTTCTTTCGTATGGCATGAATATCAGGCGAGTCACCTAAGACGATTTTGTCTCCCCTACTCACAAGTGCCAGACGTGTCATAATAGTTAAATAAGAAAAACGTCTCTCCTCCCTTCGTATACCCTGAATGTCATACAAGTCAGCTAAGAATGATGTCTCTTCTACTTCCATATGCCCTGTGTATCACACGAATCAACTAAAAAGGATGTCTCTCCCACCTTCACGTGCCCTGCTTGTCGTAGAGCTTAAATAAGTGAGGTATCTCAGACGTGTGGTAGAAAAAATTGTACCGTCGTATATGCCGAGGATCGAATTTGATGACTGAAATGGATGTAGCTCGCCCTTATGACATTTAAGCCAGATATAATGCTGTACATTTTAGTTATCCTGTGACAGTTGAGTAAACATACAAATCAGAATTGTCTGTGGATATCACTTTTGGTGATCATGTGATAGAGGAGAAAAAACATTAACTTCCGATTCTTACTTTTAATTATGAATTTTTTTTTATTTTAACTAAATTTGATGGTTGCTTTTTTTAATAATATTTGTATATGAACACATGAGTGTGCTTGTTTTTTCAGGGGGAACTGCTAATAATAATAATAATAATAATAATAATAATAATAATAATAATAATAATAATAATAATAATAATAATAATAATAATAATGCATTACAAGTTATAAATACTTTTAAAAAATAGGAAAAATATCGAAGCAAGCATAACAAATAAAAAAAAATTGTAACAAACTAAAATATAATTTTTTTTTTTTTTGCTGCATTCAAGTTATTCTAATCTCACAAAGCAACCAATAATTTCTATGCCCGAACTTACCTCAAAATCCTAATTATTACACCTTTAAAAAAAAAAGGGCAAAATAAGTAATAAAAAAAAAGAAGCTAAAATGGTGCCTTGTAATAGAGAAGAAAATATCAGTTTACGATGCATGCAAAACAAAGCTCGAAAATATTTGCTTATCGACATTAAAATCCATTTTTGTAGTCTTGTATTAATTAATTCTCAGAGGTTTGATATTATTTAAACAGTAATTATCTCGGTACCAATCCCGATCTTTGGCAAACTAGAAGGTTGGTGTCAGTTGGAGCATTAAACAGTAAAAGCCTGATCATAAATTAAATACTAACCTTGAAGAAGAAGGAGGGGGGGGAGGAGGAGGAGGGGACTTAAACCCTTCTTATTCCGATGTTGTTCTGGCGAAGTAAAGCTGTATAAACCACTTTAGGGAGTTCAGACTGGGTGTCCTAGGTAGAGGGTATGAAATGTATCCCGATTTATTTAATTACCTGAGAGAATTTTCTGTATAGAGAACATTTACATTTCCTATTCAATATGATTATTTACTAATTAATCTATTTTTTATTCTTTTAATTATGTATCTGATCATATTCCTATGTGCTTAATTTATATG
>JAXCGZ010016068.1:0-25000 GCA_037179515.1 Halocaridina rubra | reverse complement strand
CAAACTCTGAGACGAAAAACCATTCCCCTCAGGTTAAGAACACTGGAGACAGATCTTTAGGTTCAGAATAGTAAAAACATACCGCTTTACATTAATAAAATTGGAAACGCTGACCTTGAGGTGTGATAACACTAAGAAAACAGAACCTCGTGTTTAGAAGTCTGAAAATGGGTTCTTAACTGAATAACATATGTGCTAAAGATAAGAAAACTGTAAACACAGATCATTACGTTTAGAATCACTGAGAAAACAGAGACTTAGGGAAAGAACACTGGAAACACAGATCCTTAGATATAACAGCACTAAGAACCCGGACTCTTTGGTAAATACTAAATAGACAGATCTTTATTTAACAATACTATAAATGGAGTCCCTTATGGTCAGGAACACTGGAAGAGCTTTTAGGATCACTGGCATTTAAGCCTCTTTGGTCAAGAACACTATAAAATGAGATGCCTGGAATGTAGTCTTTAACGGTCAAGAACACTTTTAAGACCACTGGGATTGCAGTCTCTGAAGTCAAGAACACTGGAAGCGCTTTTAAGATCACGCTGTAAATGCAGCTTGCATGGCAGAACACTGAAAGTTTTTTATAGCACTGGAAATGCAGCATCTAAGGTAAAGACTACTGGAAACGATGCTAAGATCAATGGGCATGCAGGATCTCTGGTCAAAGACACTGGAATAGCTGTTAAGATCAAGAAGATGAAGCCTCTATGGTCAATAAAATTGAAATAGCTGGTATGATTAAGGATATAAATCCTCTATGGTCAAGAACACTGAATATGCAGCCTCTGTGGCCAAGAGCAGGACAAACACTAATATGAAAACTGGAAATCCAGTCCATCTGGTCAAAAACACAGTAAGTACTACCAGTATTACTGAAATGTTTCCTCTGTGGTCAAGTACACTATCAATATAAATGAAAACGTAACCTCTATGGTCAAGAACACTAGAAACGATGCTCCCTCTGTTGGGAAAACTGGAATCGCAGATCCAAATATGACCGAAAGTGTTTACCCGACGGATAAGAACACGAAAAACACAATCCATAAGATCAAGAAGACCGGAAGAGTATCTTATAAGAGTAAGAACAACGGACACACAATCCCTGTTTCAAAACATTCAAGACACAGTCTCCAAGATTAAACCTAATATTAACATAGTCCTAGAGGTTAAGAGTTTTAGAATTGCAGACTCGGTTAAGAATTTTAGAATTGCAGCCTCGGTTAAGAGTTTTAGAATTACAGCTTCCAAGGTTAAAAATGCTGAAAATGTAACTGCCAACATAAATAAAAACACTGAAAATATAGCCTACAAGAATACTGAAAAATTAGCTTTAAAGGTTATGAACAAGGAATAATTAGCCATGAATATTAAGACATGAAAATGAAGCTCCTAATGTTAAGGGGCACTGAAAATGTAACTAAAAAATGCAGCCCCCAAGGTAAAAACACTCAAATGAAAAACATCACGGAGGAAAAATTATCTAATTTAAGATCCTATCGTTGTTAAAAGTAAAATAGTAGCCTTTACCTCTATAAACTCTGGAAATGCAGCTCTAAACTTAAAATCTATGATATAGAACACTATTAACGCAAACATTAAAAAGACAAAAGCACAGGAAATATAACTTTAAGGTTAAAAGCACTAGAAATACAGTCTGAAATTAAAAACACTAAAAACACAGTCTCTAACCTGGTTAAGAATATTAGAAACACAGCTCTAAGCTGAATATGTAAGATTATCATCGTAATATGTTTGTAAATGAGGTCCCATGTCATTATAAGCTGTAAATCCCCTCACACACACTTCACAAGTTCCCCTCTGGGAGCGAGGTAACTAACTTAGATCCGATGAGGCGAAGAGGGTTAGGAGGTTATCAAAGTTGGGGAGAAACTTCAATAGACCTTTTAATAAACTTAAGACCAATAGAACTCCATCTCATCTTGCCGATTTCGACTATACAATATCTATTCACTCATCAAAACTGATTTCCTGATGGAGTTAACTTAGCAACTCTAAGCAAAGACGGTGGATTTATTAAGGTAAACCTTCATTGGCAAAGAGGAGATTAGTAATCCAGACTATTTTTATCATAGTTTTTTTTTAAAGGTTAACTTGGCAATTCTAATCATAGGCACTGAATAATGATTAACTTTCAAGACTAACGCTGTTATCATCAAAGTTCTGAAAAAAAATAACATAGCAATTTCTAACATTATGTACGAAAACGACTTGAAATAAATCATTGTACTTCCAGAATTCCATTATCAAAATTTTTTTTGAAGAAGGTAATTTAGTAATTTCTCATCTACAGTAAACAATAGACTAATAATAGCTTAGCTGTCTGGTTCCATCATGATCACGTGTCATGTTGCTGTATTTTTTTTTTACTTTTATGTGTCAATATTAATCCCTATTTTGGAAGGGGAACACAGTCAGGCTGAAGTAAGAAATTAAAGCTGGATCCTTTTTCTAATGCCCCGCGGTAAGCTTGAACGCGAGCTCATCACTTCTCGAGTTGAATACATTAACCACTGCGCTACCGCGATATAAGCAGAGGATGGGTGAAATAGCTGTTTTTCAGGATTAAGTCAGAAACTTCAATCTAAGTTACTTCATTAACATGACTTAATATCTAAAGCTGGCTGGGTGACCAGAACTGTCACAAAAAAAATGAGGAGGGGGCTCATCTCTAGTGGCCCCTTTGGCACAAAATGAGGGATACCCCATTTAGTACCCTCCAACGATACACAGAAGCAATAAGTGTTACCTATCTAAAAAGGATATTCTTTATAGTCACCTGTTATGACCTGAATGCTATATAAGAGTAAGGTTTCTTTTCTCTTACTTTTTTATGAGCGAGATACCAAGACGGGAAAGAAAAATGCCCTCACCGGGCCCGGGCACCAAGGAAACATTTAGGAAAAAGTAGCAGCTTAAGGACAAGGCAGAAAGAAGAGAATGATAAACAATAAAAAAGAAAGGCGGAAAGCATATTCAAAGTAATCAAGACCTAGAAATAGGGGATGCGAAGAGAATCAGAGATGGGGAGTATTGTGTCTTCTCAGATGTGAATACCTATCATACCCCTTTTAGTAATCGCCTATATATTAAACAATGTATAGATGTAGGAACAGCTTTTCCCACCATCATTAATAACAATGTTTTATTATTCAGACGAAATACAATATCCCTCCGGGCCAGCAAGGTGGCCACAACTGTAGCAAACAAATGTGGGAGAGCTCTACATATTGCTACATACAAACTGTTAATAATTCTGCAATAACTAAGTCATTATTGCCAAAATATTCCTCTCCTTCACCATCCAAGTAACTTTATTCAGCACTATAGCGGGGAGATATAGTGAATTGGTTTTATATGTCGCGATAAATCTCCAATCGAATGGGTGTGAACACAGACAGGTTGGAGCTGGGGAATGAAGGATGGATGTTTTTCCTAACGCCCCGCGGTGGGGACGAAAACGGACTTTTTACTTACAAGTCATGTGCTCTAGCCACTGAGCCACCGCGGTCCGCACTGTTATGCATAATGTAAATGAGTAAAATAAAATCATGACGGATAATATTTATATCCTCTGGTGACCTGACCTCTTGAGGCTAACAATTTCTTTTATGGAAGAGGCATTACAACAGAGATTAACTTTTTAATGGTTTTGTCTCCAAGAGAAAAAACACAGAAAACGTGAAAATAGAAAATTATGCAAGTAAGGATGCCTTCTACACAAACTAGAAAAGGAAAAGTGTAAAAGCAAATTAAAAAGGCAGGATCTTGTAAGGATTGATAACCCTTAGAACCCCATGTAAAGTTAAAAAAAAAACTATAAATTGTTCGGTTAGTTTAGGCTCGTTGAGGTTAGGTTGGGTTGGTTTAGGTTAGGTTTGGTAAGATTAAGTTAGGCTAGGTTGGATTTTTAGCTTGGCTTAGGTAAGGTTAGGTTAGGTTGTGTTGGGTTGGGTTGGGCTAGGTTAGGTTAGGTTAGCTTACGTTAGATGACTTGTCTGGTAAATATGAATAACCCTAAATCACCCTGGGATCACTCTATATTCCAGAATCCAAAAGCTTTTTAAGAGAATAAAAATTCGGTGAATGTGTGCTTTGACTTGGCCACCCCCTTCAAAAGAGGATTACAGCCTATGTAAAGGTAAGTGTAAAATACGAGGAATACTCACATCGTAGGTGCCCCATTTGCCATCCTCAACCCTGGTGAGTTCGTAAGAGAATCCCAGGTCGTTGGCGAACTTCTCCAGCAAGTCTATACAGAAACCAGAACAACACATGGTGGACGTCACATTGGTGCCATTGACTGGAGCTAGCCTGGAAAAACGAGAAAGAACAAAACATTTTCAAAACGTTTTTATTTTTTCAAGCGAAAAGCCACACCCCATTCAGAAAACAGGGTGGTCACAATTGTATTAAGAGAAAAGAAGTAGCAGGGCTTCACTTCTTTAGTAAAAATTAAGAACTTACCAGATCTCTAATATATATTTGAATATAGATACATACATACATATATACATACATACATACATACGTACTGATACAATGGCTGCAATCCCCTTGTAATGGGGGTGGCCGAGTCAAGACACTCATTGACCAGTAACTAATACACTGCGATAATTCCTCTTAGCTTTTTGGGAATAAAGGGTTGACGCATTTCCCCCCATCCTCCTTGGGTCATCCACAGTGTATATGGGCAAGAATTATCTCTCGTGAGGACACCACCTCTTCATCTCAAGGCAACCCACCAACACTACCCGTCCCAATCTTGCTATAGAATATGTGACCTTTACACGAAAATGGATCAAAAGGTTCAATAGCTATCTAACATGTGGCTCCAACAATTAAAAAAAAAAAAAAAAAAAAAAGAAATAGTAATAATAATAATAATAATAATAATAATAATAATAATAATAATAATAATAATAATAATAATAATAGTAATAATAATAATGATAATATATACATATATATATATATATATATATATATATATATATATATATATATATATATATATATATATATATATATATATATATATATATATATTTGCATGTTCAACGATACTACCTTTGTGCCTTTCCTGAGCAACTGGCTTCATTGTCAGAGGTACTGTAATATGTAAATACCTTTGGGAAAAAGAGTAATAATGTAGAGGTGGAGGTAAGCCAGCTGCAGCTGTCGGGTCCCATGGCAAAAGATCCTAGTCCACTTACACTTCGGTTGACCCTAACAGGGTGGTGAGGGGGAACTGTGGCAACCTTTATCCTCAATGAGCTGAGAGGAGTGATCGAGGTTTGATTGGCTTTTGATGAATATGCGCTTTGACTATGCCACTCCAATTACAAGAAAGCTACATATTTTGTTTGTGCATTTAACTCTAAAAAGTGCTATGGATCGGATTCGGTTGTGCGTCACGAACTCCCTGTTCTACTAAGGCTAGGACGGTTGCCTTCTTACGAAGGACTTGTTTTGGCAATGTAATCGTTACCCTGAGTGTATGCCCTTACTAACCTCAGTCCGTGACGGGGCGCGAACCCTCGACCTGCCGCCTCAGAGTCGCAGACGCTACCATTTTGCTACGGAGACTACTAACTCAAAAAAGTGCTATGGATATACAAATGTTTTCAACTGCTCACGAGAATTTTAGAGGTGGAGGTAAGCCAGCTGCAGCTGTCGGGTCCCATGGCAAAAGATCCTAGTCCACTTACACTTCGGTTGACCCAAACAGGGTGGTGAGGGGGAACTGTGGCAACCCTTTATCCTCAATGAGCTGAGAGGAGTGATCGAGGTATGATTGGCTTTTCGATGAATATGCGCTTTGACTATGCCACTCCAATTACAAGAAAGCTACATATTTTGTTTGTGCATTTAACTCTAAAAAGTGCTATGGATTGGATTCGGTTTTACGTCACGAACTTCCTTTTCTACTAAGGCTAGGACGGTTGCCTTCTTACGAAGGACTTGTTTTGGCAATGTAATCGTTACCCTGAGTGTATGCCCTTACTAACCTCAGTCCGTGACGGGGCGCGAACCCTCGACCTGCCGCCTCAGAGTCGCAGACGCTACCATTTTGCCACGGAGACTACTAACTCAAAAAGTGCTATGGATATACAAATGTTTTCAACTGCTCACGAGAATTTTATTATCCTTCAGTAAGAAAAAATTAAAAGTACCAAGAAAAGGAGAAACGCTAATAAGCAGAATAGAAAAAAAAAATCTTTTATAAACATCTAACGGTAGTTGAATGTAACATACTGTTAGGCGAAACACATATTTTTTTCCCCTTGGTCGAGACGAACGCATCCAAACATCACTTACATTCCTCAATGTTGTTGAAAAAACAAGTGGTGGTGTAAGTATTTAATGGTTTTATATATTAACACCATAATTTTAGGCCACAAAGCTAGCTTACACAATAGGTGAAAATGTAAAAAGCAATGATGAGAACCAGGTTTCTCTTTTTTGTCAGCTGTGGCCACCTTGCCTGCTTCAGTGGTATATATATATATATATATATATATATATATATATATATATATATATATATATATATATATATATATATATATATATATATATATCAATATATATGTATATACATTTATCAATCTATATGTATATATATATATATATATATATATATATATATATATATATATATATATATATATATATATATATATATATATATATATATATATATATATATATATATATATACACATACACATACACCAGATATATATATATATATATATATATATATATATATATATATATATATATATATATATATATATATATATATATATATATATATATATATTCACACACACACACACACATATATATATATATATATATATATATATATATATATATATATATATATATATATATATATATATATATATATATATATATATATATATATATATATATAACACACACATTTCAATTACAGCTCGTTTGATAAAGTTCTATTCTAACTATAGTGTCAAGGCAAAAATATCAAAAGATACTAAGTACAAACAAGCCTTCTTCTTTCAGAGTAAAGCATATACGTATATACATGTGTCTGTGTGTGCGTGTGTGCATGCATATGATTTCGTGTTTATATTAAAAATGCATATGCGTATTCAATGACGAAGAGTGACGAGGATGGTATAAAATGCATTCACATATTTTTCAGCGAGTTGGGATAATAAAAATGCGAATTCCGAGGCGCTTCAGAATAAGTAAATATGAAAATATGCTGCATTTTACATGCATACACAAAAACCGGAGCTTTTCCAGGATAAAAGGTTTTTTTCTTTTCTTTTCATCTTGGCATAAGAAGTGAGAACACCTCAATAAGTGCGTATTCTTCTTCTTCTTCTTCTTCGTCTACATCTTTTCCCACTTTTATGTGGGGTCGATGTTTCTTGCCAGTGTTCTCCATATGTTCCTGTCCCATACCTCATCACCCAACAAACCTTTAGACCTCAGGTCGTCATTGATGCAATCCATCCACCTACGCTTTGATCTCCCCCTCCCTCTTCTACCCTGTATATCCATTTCCATCACCCTCCTCCCAATATACTGTTCATCCCTCCTAACGACATGACCATACCATCTTAGTCTGCTTTCTTGTATCTTATCTGATTTTTCCCTAACTTTCGAGGTACCTCTAATTACCTTGTTTCTGATCTTATCGCTTCTTGTCACCCCCACACATCCATATCAACATCCTCATCTCTGCCACATCCTGCTGGCTAGTACAGTGGTAACGCGCTGGCTTCGCATTCACGAGGTCGAAAGATCGGTTCCCGTCCAAGACCGAGAGTTTAAGCTGCTTACTGGTAGGAACTGCTGTGGTTGGACACCACAGTGGGGGGCTGGGGCTTGCCCTGGCTGACGAATACCCATTGTATTGAAATGGAAATAAAGATTGTTTGTTTATTGCCCATGTCTCTGCTCCATACATCATCGCAGGTCTCACAACTGCCTTATGCACTCTACCCCTCAACTTAATCCCTATTCTCCTGTCGCACAGCATATATACGCGTGTATATATGTATATATATATATATATATATATATATATATATATATATATATATATATATATGTGTGTGTGTGTGTGTGTGTGTGTGTGTGTGTGTGTGTGTGTGTGTGTGTGTGTGTGTGTGTGTGTGTGAGTGTGTGTGTGTGTGTGTGTGTGTGTGTGTGTGTGTGTGTGTGTGTGTGTGTGTGTGTGTGTGTGTGTGTGTGTGTGTGTGTGTGTGTGTGTGTGTGTGTGTGTGTGTGTGTGTAGAATAGAAATATATCTCCTTATATGCAAATGCTAGTCACTCTTCAGCGTTTTCCAGAGGGATACTTGCACTTTAATTTTCATTTAATTTTAATACCCTAATATATTAATGCTTTGAAATCACCTCCAGAGTTTCAGATTTTATTACTGATTTAAATGCTTAATCCTTTCTCTTCCACTTTGGCGATTTTCCATTCAATTACACTACTCATGCATTATTTCAATTTTATTTCGGACGAATCTATGCATTTACTATTTCATGTTATGAAATTATTCAGGCTGAAATATAAAGCTTGAAAGCTTTATTCGAACTGAAAAATAAAGCTTTAAAGCTTTATTACTCAACTGATAAATAAAGTTTGAAAGATTTATTATTCAAGCTGAATAATAAAAGCTTGAAAGCTCTCTTGTGTAAGCTGAAAAACTTGGAAGTTTTTTCTCAACTTGAATTTCCATAACACTCACCATTACAATATTTCAGTATATTTTTTCAACCACCACATGCTCCTATACAACATCCTCTCAACCGCAATACTTTTAACCATCCCATTCTTAACAACAATGTTGTCTCCTTCTACACTGGTTTTAACCATCCCATTCTCCAATACAATATCTTCTCCAACACAATAAAGTTACTCATTACACTGTTTGACCACACATGCTCTTATACGGCATCCTCTGGTACGTAATGTTTTTACCCACCCCATATTCTTAAGGCAATATCTTTCTCCAACACCTTGGTGTTATACACTCCACTCTCCAATACATTATCGCTCTCCAACACATTTTAAGAATCCCATACTACCTACAACTGCAATATATTCGCCAGCACATTGACTTTAATTGCTCTACTTTGCATTACATTATCTTCTTTAACACCCCACTTTTAACCATGCCATTCTCTGTTAAATTCTCCACCACAATATCATTTCCAACACATTCATTTTAACTGCAATAGGTTCCAATACATCTTTGCAAACATATGACTTTTAACAATTCCATTCTCCGGCAAATTTAAATTCTCCAACACACCAGTTTTAACTACTCCATTCTTTCACTACAGTATCTTTCTCCAACATAGCGGCTTTAACCATCTCGTTCTCCATTATAATATCTACTCTATTACCGATCTTAAAAACTCAGTCTTATACTACATTATATTTTTCTACTATATCGCTTTTACCACTCCAGTCTCCAATGCCATATCACCTCCAAAACGTCAGTTTTAACCAACCAATTCTCCCCAAGTACAAAATCCTCTCCAACAAACTGGTATTTTTAATCTCATTTACCACTACATTATCTTTCTCCACCACATCGCTATTAACCACTTCAATCCCCATTACTTTATCATCTCAGACACGTCAATTTTAACACCCCCATTCTTCCAACTAGAAAATCCGCTCCTACGCATCGGTGTTAATAGTCAAATTCACCACTACATTATCTTTCTCCACCAAATCGGTTTTAACCATCCTATTCTCTACCCTAAAATTATTACATTATCCTCACTTTTAACCATCCCAATTCTAACAACAAATACATCCCCAACACATAGACTGTAAAGCACCCAAAATTTTTACCTACAAAACACTTCAATTTACCACTCCTTTATCCAATCCATTCACCAATATGTACCGTAGGAACCCAGTGGGACTCACTCTGAAGATTCCTTTTCAGCCAGTCCACTAACCACTACAATACAAATTTATTTTAACAATTTCAATCAGTACTGTAATTCCTTCCTTTCATTTACCACTTCACTAAACCAAACTTTTGTCTTTTTTATTCACCCAGCCCACTCACCACTACAGTCACATAACATTTTTTTTAACGAATCCATTCCATACAAAAATTTCTTTTCTCTATTTACCACTTCAATAACCCATCCATTAAGAATAAAAACAGTTTGGATAGCTTTTTAACCAATACCATCACATTTCTTTTAGCCTCCCAATTCCCCACTGAGCCCTTTTTAATAACCAACCCTTAAACCCTTACTTTCATCAACATATATAAGAAACCAATCCATTCACCAGCATACTGTACTGTATATTGTGGAAACTCACACGACTTACTCTCCAAATTTCTTTTATCCAACCTAGTCACCACTACAGTAAGGAGACCGCGGAAGCATATTGGTTAGAGTACTTGACTCGGAAAAGGAAAGACTTGTGATCAAGCCTACAACGAGGTCTTAAGGGGGCATCCAGCCTTAATACCCCAGCTCCAATCTGTCTGTGTCATTTTCTATATTGGGAAAAGATAGTATCACACAAAATCGCATATAACAACAACCACGACAATAACTTACTACTACAGTAACATTCCAACACATCACTGAAATTTTCCCACTACAATACAGTTCTTTTTCCTCTAATTTCCACTTCCTCAACCCACCCATTCTAGTAAAAATATCAGGAAAATGAATGTTTAACGCTCTGGATTTTTTTTTTACTAACCCACTCTCAATGACAATAACATTTCCAAGTGTATCCTCTCTCCGCTACAATACTCTCTCTCCACATCTCACTCCTTCAACCCATCCTTTCAAAAACCCATACTGTAGAGGAACTGTCTCACTGACTTTCTTTTAATTAACCCACTCAAAAATATTTTAAAATTTCTTTTACGTTTTAAGTCACTCTCAGTCCCCATTTGTGGTGGACACAGAGGAAGTGGAGCTGGGGAATTCAGGTTGGATGTCCTTCCTATCGCCCCGCGGGAGGCTCCAACGCAAGTCCATCACCTTCCGGGTCAAGCATTCTACCGGCTGTTCTACAGTGGTTCACAACCCACTCACAAGTACAATATCTCCAAACTATCCCGCTCTTCAGTACAATACCCTCTCTCCAATGCCCATTCCTTCAACCCATCCTTTCAACAACACATACTGTAGAAATCTGTAAGACTTCTTCACCGGCTTTCCTGGTTTTACAAACCCACCCCTTTCATACCATAACATCTCCAACTCTCTACTGTAACCATACCACTCTTCACTACAATACCCCGACTCCAGTTCCCACTCCTTTAACCAATACATTCACCAACATATTTTCTAGAAACCTGGGGGACTTGCTCTCCAAATGCCTAAAACCGAATCCACTCACCACTACAATACCAGCTTCAATACATCGTTATAAACCATCCCAAACTCAGTTAAAGACCCACTCCATTTCCCACTCCTCTAACCCATCCTTTAATCAATATATTGTAGAAACAGTTAAGGAAGTACTTTCAAGATTTCATTTTAGCCATCCCGGGACAGCAGTGGCGCAGTGATCAGAGAACTCGACTCGGGAAATGTCAAACCCAAGTTCGAGCCCACCGCGGGAAGTTAGGATGAGCATCCAGCCTTAATTGCCCAACTCCAGCCTGCGTCCGCCTCCATTTGAATGGGGATTAAGAGTGACACACGAAAAAAAAACACACACACTCACCACTACAATACCATCACATGTTTAACCATCCCAATCTCCACTACGTCGTAGACGCTTTTCCAATCCTCCAACCAATCTATTCACGAATACACTGTAGGTTAGTGCAACCCATCAACTGTAAACCATCCCACTATCCACAATAACCTGGTTCTTTTTCCAACTCCTCCAACCAATTCATTTCTCACTCCTCCATCCAATTCATTTTCAATCCCACCAACCAATTCCTTTCCCACTCCTCCAACCAATTCATTTCCTACATCTCCAGTCATTGCATTACCCACTCCTCCAAGAGACTCATTTCCCATTCCACTAACCAATTCATATCCCATTCCTCCATCCAGTTCATTTTCCACTTCTCCAACCAGTTCATTTCCCACTCCTCTTACTTATTCATTTCACATTCCTCCATTTCATTTCCTACTCCTCCAAAGTAATTCATTTCCAACTCCTATAACCAATTCATTTCCCACTCCTCTTACTTATTCATTTCACACTCCTCCATTTCATTTCCTACTCCTCCAAAGTAACTCATTTCCAACTCCTATAACCAATTCATTTCCAACTCATATAACCAATTCATTTCCAACTCCTGTAACCAATTCATTTCCCACTCTTCTAAACTATTTAATTTCACACTTCCTCCAAACAATTCATACAGTAAAAACCTTGCATGACTTTTCATATACAACGGCCGCAATCTCCCTTAGAAGGAAGGTGGCCAAGTCAAAGAACATACATTCACCTTAAGCCAAACATACCTCGATCACTCCTTTATGGTAAGTTTAGCTTATGGTGAATATATGTTCTTTGGCTCGGCCATCCCATATACAAAGGGGATTCCACCCATTTGCATAAACAAAATTCCATAACTTACTCTGAGGGTTTCTTTTTTGCAATTTTGCAGAGAACACCTCTGTTGGCAGAACACTGGTTGGTCACCGGGTCAGCCGGGGCAAGGTTGACGTACGGCGGTTCCTCAACATACGAAATCTGAAATATACAAGAAGACATATTTATAAATAATAATAATAATAATAATAATAATAATAATAATAATAATAATAATAATAATAATAATAATAATAATAATAATAATAATAATAATAATAATAATAATAACAATAATAATAATAATAATAATAATAATAAAAATAATGATTAATAATAATAATAATAATAATAATAATAATAATAATAATAATGATAATAATAATAATAATAATATTGATAATAATAATAATAATAATAATAATAATAATAATAATAATAATAATGATAATAATAATAATAATGATAATAATAATAATAATAATAATAATAATAATAATAATAATAATAATAATAATAATAATAATAATAATAATAATAATAATAATAATATACCATCTAAGGGCAGCATTATAATAATACATTATTATGATAATTAATATGCAGAAAAGTCAGCACAAACTTATGATAAAATAATATGTAAATAAATAAAAATATATTAATGAACATATTACATATTATTATAAAATAAAATGAACATAAAATATAATAAAAATATTTTTAAATAAATTCAAAATTATTCAGTACAAATAAATTAATATAATTATTTAACGGAATACAATAAAAAAAATAAGTCATAATAGTATATGCATAAATCAATATTTAAAAAAAAATATTTAAACAAATACAACAGAAATATATGAATAAAAAAAAATAAATCTATTAACAATAAATAATCTGGGGAGAAGAGTGAATAAAAGTTACGTAAAACAAAAGTCATTTAATGAGAATTGAATTTAGGCTCCAGAATTAATTTCAGTCCATAATTATATACACGACTTTTTTTTATTATAAATATCAAAAGCACAAATGCAAGGAAAAGAGGGCTGAGTCTCTCTCTCTCTCTCTCTCTCTCTCTCTCTCTCTCTCTCTCTCTCTCTCTCTCTCTCTCTCTCTCCTCTCTCACACTCTCACACTCTCTCTCTCTCTCTCTCTCTCTCTCTCACACACACACACACACACACACACCTAACCGCACACGTCTTTTATTCACTAATTAATTATTTTATTTATTTATTTATTTATTTATTTATATATTCACTTATTCATCTATTTGTAAAATTAGAAGACCAGAGTTTTTATTCATTACTTTTGTCTGATTTTGGCTGCTTTCATCATCCATTTTCATGTAATTTTCCTTTTTTTTTAAATACCACACTATTTAGACACGTGTATTTATTTTAATCTGAAAACCACAGGTTGTTTATTTGTTAAACGGGTTTCTATTTATCTATTAATATATTATTATGATTATTATAGAAATAATAATAATAAAATTTATGATAATAATAATAATAATAATAATAATAATAATAATAATAATAATAATAATAATAATAATAATAATAATAATAATAATAAATAATAATAATAATAATAATAATGATGATAATATTAAAATAATAATAATAATAATAATAATAATAATAATAATAATAATAATAATAATAATAATAATAATATATCTATTATTATTATTTTTATTATTATTGATTATTATTATTATTATTATTATTATTATTATTATTATTATTATTATTATTATTATTATTATTATTATTATTACTCGAATGTATAGAATATTTCTACTTTAAACCAGAGGCACTTTAGCTTTTCTACATACAAAGAAATATTTTTTTTTAAACCCCAGATACGTCTGAATATTTACCTAAAAATAAAATAAATGTTTTTTCTTTTTTTACTGTGTGAAACAAAAAATTTCTTTTAGTCGTCATACGTAAGTTATAATGAAATTGTTTTCACACGTTTACCCGACACATCTTCATGAATATATAAAAAAAATTAATCAAGAATTTATATTGCTTCAGGAATATAGTAAAACATAAAGCAGTTTTATTAAATCTGCCAAATGTATGCTTTCAATAAAACTATAATTGAAAGAATCACACGCTGCTGTTTACCGTGTTAAGTGTCACTATTAATCCCCATTAGGCCGGTTTCTCACCAAAGTGGCACGTCACACGTGGCATGCCACGTGGCACGCCAGTTGAAAACGAACATACGGAAATATATGAAATCTTTCACACATAAGTGGCGTAACACGTCCCATGTGCGACTTCTGTGTGGAAGATTTCATATATTTCCGGATGGTTGTTTTCAACTGGCGTGCCACGTGGCACAGACAGGTTAGAGCTAAGGCATGATGCTGGATGCCCTTCCTTTCACTCTCTGGTGGACTCGATCGCAGGTCTGTCGCCTCCAGAGTCGAGTGTTCTAACCACTGCGCTACTGCGGGGTCCGATGGATACAAACATGTATTAAACACAAATCCAGGTTCGTGATATTTTAGACAACACAGTACGGATATACTGCATTAAATATATCAAATTCTTATTCAGTTTCACCAATAATTACAACTAGTCCCACTGAATATTGAAATTATTGATAAAATTGTTTAATACTATTCAGTAACGCTATGCGATACATAAAATAACCTTTATTAATCTAAAAAGATACATAATACATATCACTGAGATACATATTTAATGACGAATTCAGGGTGACTTTGAAAGCAAAAGCCCATTATTTTATTTGGTTATTAAAATGTAGCTATTCTTAACTCATTTCTAAGTAAAAAGATCGAATATTTTGGTCACTTCCAATGGTAATGAGCGGCTTTCGAGATGAATCCTCTCATTTCAATATGGAAATGCCTGTCAAGTAGTAAATCATTGGAAAAGTCACACTCTAGAAATAATAACTACAGATTTCTAACGAATTCTATACTTAGAGGAACGGCAATAAACTTTCTGTGTCACTGTTGGTCCTCATTATGGGGGTGGACATACACAGTGTGTCTGGGATATTAAAGTTAGATGCCCTTCCTAGCGCCCCAAGGGGGTCTCGATCGCGGGCCTTTCTACACTGGAGTCAATCAACTATACAGACACTTCCCTACTTCCGTGCTTACACACATGAACATGTATACATACGCAGCGCACACATAAACCTACACTTATATCCTGTATAAGCATCAATGCATTAGAAAAAATAATAAAACAAATATACATACTAGCTGAACGTACAGACAGACAAGCATGCAAAATACATGAATGCATAAACACATGCATACTAAACGACAGTTTCACACACACACACACACACACACACACACACACACACACACACACACACACACACACACACACACACACACACACACACACAGCTTTATCAGAGGAAAACTGAAGGTAAAAGAACAGGTTTTAAGGCTAAAGAGAGCGGATGGAAGCATCACTGAGACGGATGAAGAGATCTGCAAAGAATTGAACAAGGAGTTTCAGTCAGTATTTACAGTAGAAAATACCCCACCCCCTCAGATTGCAGTGATAGAAGCTCAAGGGCCGGTATTAGAGAACATCAACCTTACAGCCACAGAGGTATGCAAAGCGCTGATGGATTTAGATGTTCATAAAGCTACAGGTCCTGATGACATATCCCCTCATGTGCTTAAAAAATGCTCAAACACAATATCAGTGGCACTAAGTATCATATTTAAGGAGTCACTGGAGTCGGGGGAGATTCCAAGATGCTGGAAACAAGCAAATGTGATACCTATCTTCAAAAAGGGAAGGAGGGATACGGCTCTGAACTATAGACCAGTTTCCTTGACCAGCATAGTTTGCAAAGTTATGGAGAAACTACTAAGGAAACATATCTCTCTTCACTTGGAATCCTTCAACTTTTTGTCAGTGAGGCAACATGGCTTCAGAGAAGGTAGTTCAACAGTAACAAACTTATTAGAATTTTATGATGAGGTAAGCCAAATCTTACAGGAAAGAGAGGGATGGGCAGATTGCATATTCCTAGACTTCCAGAAAGCGTTTGACACTGTTCCACATGGGAGACTTATTAGGAAGCTGCACTCAATGGCTAGAATAGGTGGAAATGTTTTGGAATGGATAAAAACTTACTTAGAAGGAAGGGAGCAGAGGGTTAGAGTAAGACACTCAGTGTCTGAATGGAGAAGAGTTAGTAGTGGAGTTCCACAGGGTTCAGTTTTAGGGCCACTTTTGTTCCTTGTATATGTAAATGACCTACTAGAGTCTGTAAATTCATTCATGAATATGTTTGCAGATGATGCAAAGATTGTGAAGAAAGTAAAAAACGAGAACAATGGTAGAGAACTTCAGGAGGATCTAAATAATCTGCATGAGTGGTCAGAAAAGTGGCTAATGAAATTCAATACTTCAAAATGTAAGGTAATGAGAATGGGTACAAGTGCAAGAAGGCCCAAGCTTGACTACTCGGTGGCTGGAGTACAACTTCAAGAGACAGAAAATGAGAGAGATCTAGGAGTAAACATACTGGCAGATTTGTCTCCAGAAATACATATAAATGGCATAGTAAGGGCAGCATGTGCATTCTTATCAAATGTAAGGGTAGCCTTCAGGCACATGGACAAGGAAATGTTCAGAAATATTTATGTAGCCTATGTGAGGTCAAAACTCGAATATGCAGCCCCCTTTTGGAATCCGCACTTGAAAAAGCACATAGCTAAGCTTGAAAAAGTTCAAAGACATGCCACGAAACTGGTGCCAGAAATACGCAATCTCAGTTATGATGAGAGGCTGAGGGAATTAGACTTACCATCACTCGAAGCTAGAAGAGTGAGGGGGGATATGGTGACAGTCTTTAAATTCCTTCATGGTTATGATAGAGTGGATAGGGATCGATATTTTGATATGGCTGGATCTAGAACTAGAGGTCATAGTTTGAATCTTCGTAAGAAAACTTCTTTGCAGGATGTAAGGAAATACTTTCTCAGTGTAAGAGTAGTTGATAATTGGAATTGGCTAAGCGAGGAGGTAGTTAATGCTATCTCAATCCATAGTTTTAAGGACAGGTATGATAAGTATCACTAAGTATAAAATGGAACCGATCAGGAGACGGGAAGATACGAGCTTTGGGCTCTTTCCCGTAAACACAATTAGGTAATCACATATATATATATATATATATATATATATATATATATATATATATATATATATATATATATATATATATATATATATATATATATATATATATATATATAAATATATATATTTAATACAATATAAGACAAACTAACAAATGAACGAGACGATCAATAAAAATAATAGAAATAAAAAAAGAGAAAGATATTACCAAGAAGGGAGCCGCGCATTTTAATATAAAGAGAGGACATTACCATAAGGACGACTCTATCATTTATATTCCATATAATATACAGTCTTGTGGCCATACAAATTTCATCCCATAAATAAAAAGAAATAAAATAGAAGTAAAGAAATAAAAGAAATTCATTCATGAGACTAAATGCCTTGCTAAATTCAGTGTATAATAATAATAATAATAATAATAATAATAATAATAATAATAATAATAATAATAATAATAATAATAATAATAATAATAATAATAATAATAATAATAATAATAATAATAATAATAATAATAATAATAATAATAATAATAATAATAATAATAATAATAATAATAATTTCCTCGGATCAAGTAACGATAACGACTTCCAGTACATTAAGTAACCCCGTAAAGTGTTAAATAAGGTTAGGAATTAATCTAACTTAATCTAATCTAACTTAACCTAAACTACCAATTTACGGAGTTATTTAATGTACTGGAAGTCGTCATCCTTACTTGATTATTTTCCTCCAACAATGCACAGCGAATAGAGGGCTAAAGATTCTTTCTCCATAAGAGCATAAATCAACTCTTTCGGATTCTCCCGTCAATCCTCTCCATATCACCCTATCCCCTGCGACCTCATCCATCACACCACACACCCTTATGTCCTCCCTCAACACATCCATGAACCTCCTCTTTGGCCTACCTCTTTCCTTCCCGTGTGGCAGCTCCGTCCTCAGCATCCATCTCCCAACATGCACCTCAACCTTCCTCAGCACATGCTCAAGCCATCTCAGTCTCGCCTCTCTCACGAAGCCCTCAAACCATCCATAACATACTGACATCACAAAATCACATAAAGAAGGGCTTAGTTACAGCTTTACGGTTGACAGGGAATACGGGAGTAGAAATTCTACCTAACAATAGATGTAATAGAGCAATTCAAATATTGACACTACCTTTAGATGAAATTTTTCAGGTACCCCCTGAGGGGGAACGTGACCATTTCCGGGCCAAACGATGTCATTGACAGACAAGCCTTCTCCTTCCCAGGATCTCCATACGCCAATCTGTAAACAAATAAATAAACACACAAATCAATTAATTAATAACTAAATTATTATAGGAAAACATTTTCTTCTCCCTTCAGGGGTCGCCTGCATCTTCTTCCGTCACACCACACACCCTCATGTTCTCCCTCATCATATTCATAAACCTCCTCTAAATCTACAATAAATAAATAAATAAATAAATAAATAAATAAATAAATAAATAAATAAATGTCTTTCTCATTACAAACATTCTTACAAATATGTAAAGAAAATATATCTAATAAAAATTTGCTACAAAATTATTAATTTAAAAGCCGATTACTTATCTATACTTCATGCTAAATTCTGCGTACAATCTTTCAATTACCCCCAAAGACAATTTCAAAAGACTGACATCCTCAATAACGTATAAAAAATGCAATTATCAAATCCCTTTTCTAAAAACTGATTCCACTGAGCTGTAATTATTCACTCTGAAACAAACTCAGAATTCATACTAAGAAAAAAAAAAACTAAAATGTTCGCACAAATCTACCTTAAAAGTGAAAAATCCAAAAGATCAAAGAGGTACACACACACACATACACACATTCAAACATACTAGTAACAGGAATAACTTGAGACTCACTTCTTCCCAAACTCTGTTATTGGAAGTGCCTTCGCGCAAGTTAACAATTTTGAGTTCGACATCTTTCCGGGTGCCATCCGCGTTGAAAGAGACACTCGAAGACTGGCGGGGAATGCTCACATTCCTCAAATGTCTGGCAATGAAGAAAAAAGTGAGAATTAGCAGGAATGAAGATTAATAAATAAATCTATATAAAAAAAAATAAAGTCACTTTTAAGAGGGATGACTGAGTAAAAAAAAATAAAATGAGCTTTATGTGGGAGATAATACAGAGGAGTGGATTTCCATTTATCAAGATCTTCCATTTCGTCGACTTTTATGATACGCAGGGTGCACGGAGGAGGTATTCTTGCCTCTCCATCTCCGGGAGAAAATTCATTAAATAAACAAATAAATAAAGAAAGAAAGAACATTACAGAGCAACATTAACGACATTGAAGTATTTCATATCATTACCCAGAAAGTATCATGTTTAATGACCAGGCAGACACTCTCCAATGATGAAAAATACGATAAATAACAAAAAATCAACCCTTATTATATTAATAAAAACTCATGTAATAAAGCTGAAGAATCAAAACAGTTGTTATTAAGAATAAAGTGAACAGCATAATATCCTTGAAAATCTCGTGTAATAACAAATAAAACCAAATAAACAAAAAAGCTTAGCTTTGCTTTGTTTTATTCCAAAAGCGATATATCACTTTTTACTGATGCATTACAATCCACAAGAGGCTCTATATAATAATATACTTACATATTTACCTTTAATACTTTGTAAAAAAAAACTTTAAATTTAAGTTTTAACACACCAGCATATATTACTTAAAGCATAACAGTAAAATTGCAAAAAGAGTCATTTGTAAAATTTTGTAAAAACCAACAAGTACAACTCATTGAAAACATATCTGCAAATCTACGTAAACAGATACTCGCCAAACTACCTGTAAGACTTGGTAAAAATATATTAGTAAAATATAAAAATTTCATCTTCAAACCTAGGTATTAAACTACCTGTAATACTAACTTGTAAAAATAAAAACAATCCCACCTTAAAAAACTTGGAAAAATTATACTTGGAAAAAAAGCAGTAAAAAGCTAGGTAAACACCTACCGGTAAAATTTAATAACCTACCTGATAAATTTAGTAAAAATTTACCTTTAAAAATTAGTAACAACCTATCAGTAAAACTTAATAAAAACATACTGATAAAACTTAGAACAAACCTACCCGTTCAACTTTGTATAAAATATACCTGTAAATATTAGAACAAACTTACCGGGAAAATTTAATATAAATCCACCTGTAAAACTTAATACAAACCTATCTGCAACATTGCGTACAAACCTTCCTGTAAATATCAGTATAAATCTACCACTATAAAAAAAAACACTATTAATAGAGCTTCGTACAAACCCACTTTCAAAAAATTGTAAAATGGTTCCTGTAGCACTAAGTTCTTACCTGTAGAATTTAGCCCCCAGATGCCACTTGGTCGTGTTGTGGTTTTCATAAGACAATTGGTAAAAAGTTACCTGTTACAGTAAATAAAGTTCTTACTTGTAGAATTTAGCCCCAATATGCTACTTGGTGGTGTTGTGGTTCTCATAAGACAACTGGCAAAAAGTAACCTGTCACACTAAGTAAAGTTCTTACCTGTAGAATTTAGCCCCCAGATGCCACTTGGTCGTGTTGCGGTCCTCACAAGAGAGCCCTGGGTTTAGATCACTGGGAGAGAAACGAGTCTGGTTGACGAATTTCTCAACACCCCAGGCGAAGACCTCCACCGCTTCCGGAATACTCGCAGTTAAACTGTCTAAAGAAGTGTCGAAGTGCACACCTGGAAGGGAAAAGGAGAAAAATAATATGTAACACGTTCAATCGAGGGGGAAACATAAGTTCAAATCACTCGGTCACGGTATTCCCGCGATATCCTTTGCATAAAATACCATTTTATAATTTTTCAAATATTTTGTACTTTAAAAATAACATTTTATTTCTGTATATACAACTAAGGACTAAAATTATATATGATCAAATATAAATATGATTATTGGTATACAAACAATGCTTTGTTGTAGAAATTAACATCCTAAAAAAAAAGTCGCAGGAAAATTGTGACCATGTGACAGAACCCTTTTATTTGGAATAAACATCGCCTGCGCAGTAGGGAATTTTGGGAAAAGCAAAAAAATACGAGGTAGTAAAATAATAAAAAGGACAGTTGTTTATGGCCATAATTAAATTTAATAAGAATGGAAACTTTGTATAAACCAAGACATTTTAAAGACTGTGGGTCTCTTTCTCTAGCAATTACTGAGACCTGAGTTTAATTCTGTAGAAAGGCAGCTTAAAATATGGAAGTCTCTCTCTCTCTCTCTCTCTCTCTCTCTCTCTCTCTCTCTCTCTCTCTCTCTCTCTCTCTCTCTCTCTCTCTCTCTCTCTCTCTCTCTCTCTCTCTCTCTCTCTCTCTCTCTCAGGACTGAACAGAAATTATGCAGTCAAGCTTAAAAAATAATTATTACGTATCGAGTCAATATGCTTAAGGGGTGAGCCAATATAGTTTACTTGTAACAAAATTTCTTTGTTGTTTCTAACATTTTTTTATCAACCGGATATATCTATCATATATTAATTCATCGTACAATCTAACATATCACCTCACAGTAGAAGTCCTTACCCGCTTGCCAGTGCGTGTATATATATATATATATATATATATATATATATATATATATATATATATATATATATATATATATATATATATATATATATATATATATATATATATATATATATATATATATATATATATATATATAATTTCTCTACGAGTTAACTTTCACTAATCCTTTTTTCAAACACTACTTCATATTTCCGCAGAGTTTAGCAGGCTGGACACAAATGTAGTAAAAGTATACTGAGAGCGTCAGTATACTGTGCCCCATACTCGCCTTCCTTATTGGCCATGTCTCAAAGATGTAAACAAGCAGAATGACGGATGAATAAATGAATAATATCTTGCTAAGTACGAAGATAATGTACTTGGAAGCCGTGGTAACTTTGAGACTAATACCGGTTCCAGCCCACCATGGGGCTTTAGGAATAGCATCCACCCTCAATCCCCCTGCTCCAACATGTATATGACCATTCCTATTCGAATGTGGACTAACTATGACATATAAAACTGTGCTTTACTTTACGAAGGAAAATACATTTAGTGGCTTGCAGGTGTTACAATTACAGTGTTAAAAGAGAAAAACCCCTTTCACTTGTCCGTGCAAAACCATAAAGAACACAGTTTTGGTCTCCCATTTCAGGTGAGCACAGACGGATTGATGCCAGAAAATTAAGACTGGATGCCTTTCCTTACTGCCCACCGTACGCTTGAACGCGTGTCCGTCACCTACCGAGTCGAGCATGCGACTACTAAGCTATGGCGGTCCCCTGAATTCGGAAATGAGATGCACCCCTTATATAAACATAGAGGCCGACTGAGAATGCCTCGTTTGGCACAGGGCTAAGTGAAGGCTGTACACGCCTGGTAATATCAATTAGGCACTTGAGGGTGGCATCAACATATTCTATAAAGTTCTAATTATGAATTTATATGAAATCCCTAAAACATGAAATAAGGTGATTTGGGGATTCACATTTTGTTAAGTTTTAATCTTAAAATTTAAAATTTGATGCTAAAATGAATATAGGGTTAGAAGACCTATAATTTTAATAAGTTAGAAATCAATGAAAATAGGTACTTTTAAAAGCTAATGTTTTACGTCAAGGACTCCCTTTCCTACTAAGGGTTAGGACGTTTCCTTCTTGCGTAGGAGTTTGGTTTTGGCAAGTGTGAACGCTACCCTGAGAGAATGCACTCTCTAATTTAGAACGTGGTGGGCCCCGAACTCTCGACCTGAAGAATCAAAGTCACGAGCGTTACCACTCAGCCACGGTGGCCACCAGTGCTCAAGAAAACTGACGCCCATAAGTGATTTTTGCAATGAAATGTACTTATTCTTGCTAGTTTTCTACGTTAAATGGTCGGTTTTAATAACTGCTTTCGTCGGAAATGACTGTTTGTTGTTTTGTTTTTCTTAGATAAAGAATCCTCCCATATCTAGCAGATATGACTATTATTTTTAATCATTATACAACGAAAATCCTTAGAAACACCACATTTTAGAGGCCTCAGTCAGTGATGAGAGTGAACTTTCTTATTACTTTTCCTAACAAGAGACAAGAGAAGAGGAAAAGTAATTAACCTAAACATACTTAATATTATTTAGTTTATAGATAAAAAAATAAATACCAAAAATAATTTAAGATTTGAATTCCGGACAAGGGCCTGAGGGCCACACAAGTTTACGATATTATTACAATACAGGTACCAATTTAAAGCCTCTAAAAATGGACAAAAGGTTGGAGGTCCTCACCTATTGGCAAGCTGAAACTCTACAAACAATATTTTAAGCCTCTGAAAATAATGGAAATAGGGTTGAGATATCTGAAATTCTAGCAAGGTATTATATATATATATATATATATATATATATATATATATATATATATATATATATATATATATATATATATATATATATATATATATATATATATATATATATATATATATATATATATATATATATATATGATTACGAAATGGGAGTAGAGACTAAATAACTTTACAGATTTATACTCATAAAACTATGATGTGAAGCCCTTACAAAAACGAAGAAGGGTTGGGGTTCTCATGTTTTAGCAAGAAATACTCATTCAGACGCAGATAATGGCCGCAATCTCCTTATAAGAGGGTGCCTGGTCAGAGCACACATATCCACAATTAGCCAAGCAAGCCTCGAACATTCCTCACAGTTCATTGGGGATAATGGGTTGCCATATTCCCCTTCACCACCTGCTTTCTTGGGTCATCTAAATGGCAACTGGGCAAGAATACCTTAGCAAAATATACTTCTAAAGTATAATATTTCAAGTATCTAATACCAATGAGTGTGTGGGTAGATTCCTCAAATTTTAGCACTATATATCCAAAGAAAAATATAATTTGCAGCCACTTAAAAAATGTACATGATACGGAGTTCCCACAAATTATTAAATTATTACATTATTAAATCAATATATTAAAGTTAAAATGTTAAAACCTTAAAATATGTAGGACCCAATGTTATCAAAATTTTTATAGATAGAATATAAAATAAATGCGTTATAACACTAAATGCTAAATGAGGGTTGGTGACTGCAGAAGAAAAGCACTATGAATGAAGGAAGATTGAAAAGTAAATAATACTAGATATAGAAATTAAACACCAGTATATTCAAAATGGAGATCAT
>JAXCGZ010016067.1:0-32392 GCA_037179515.1 Halocaridina rubra | reverse complement strand
TCATAACCGAGATTGCGTATTTCTGGCACCAGTTTCGTGGCATGTCTTTGAACTTTTTCAAGCTTAGCTATGTGCTTTTTCAAGTGCGGATTCCAAAAGGGGGCTGCATATTCGAGTTTTGGCCTCACATAGGTTACATAAATATTTCTGAACATTTCCTTGTCCATGTGCCTGAAGGCTACCCTTACATTTGATAAGAATGCATATGCTGCCCTTACTACGCCATTTATATGTATTTCTGGAGACAAATCTGCCAGTATGTTTACTCCTAGATCTCTCTCATTTTCTGTCTCTTGAAGTTGTACTCCAGCCACCGAGTAGTCAAGCTTGGGCCTTCTTGCACTTGTACCCATTCTCATTACCTTACATTTTGAGGTATTGAATTTCATTAGCCACTTTTCTGACCACTCATGCAGATTATTTAGATCCTCCTGAAGTTCTCTACCATTGTTCTCGTTTTTTACTTTCTTCACAATCTTTGCATCATCTGCAAACATATTCATGAATGAATTTACAGACTCTGGTAGGTCATTTACATATACAAGGAACAAAAGTGGCCCTAAAACTGAACCCTGTGGAACTCCACTACTAACTCTTCTCCATTCAGACACTGAGTGTCTTACTCTAACCCTCTGTTCCCTTCCTTCTAAGTAAGTTTTTATCCATTCCAAAACATTTCCACCTATTCTAGCCATTGAGTGCAGCTTCCTAATAAGTCTCCCATGTGGAACAGTGTCAAACGCTTTCTGGAAGTCTAGGAATATGCAATCTGCCCAGCCCTCTCTTTCCTGTAAGATTTGGCTTACCTCATCATAAAATTCTAATAAGTTTGTTACTGTTGATCTACCTTCTCTGAAGCCATGTTGCCTCACTGACAAAAAGTTGAAGGATTCCAAGTGAAGAGAGATATGTTTCCTTAGTAGTTTCTCCATAACTTTGCAAACTATGCTGGTCAAGGAAACTGGTCTATAGTTCAGAGCCGTATCCCTCCTTCCCTTTTTGAAGATAGGTATCACATTTGCTTGTTTCCAGCATCTTGGAATCTCCCCCGACTCCAGTGACTCCTTAAATATGATACTTAGTGCCACTGATATTGTGTTTGCGCATTTTTTAAGCACATGAGGGGATATGTCATCAGGACCTATAGCTTTATGAACATCTAAATCCATCAGCGCTTTGCATACCTCTGTGGCTGTAAGGTTGATGTTCTCTAATACCGGCCCTTGAGCTTCTATCACTGCAATCTGAGGGGGTGGGGTATTTTCTACTGTAATACTGACTGAAACTCCTTGTTCAATTCTTTGCAGATCTCTTCGTCCGTCTCAGTGATGCTTCCATCCGCTCTCTTTAGCCTTAAAACCTGTTCTTTTACCTTCAGTTTTCCTCTGATAAAGCTGTGGAAAAGCTTGGGATTTTCTTTAGCCTTCCTGGTGATGTCCCTCTCATAATCTCTCTCTGCCTCTCTCCTTTTACTTAGGTAGTCATTTCTTGCTCTTTTGTAGGTTTGCCAGGTATTTATGTTTTTTCTCCTCCTATACCTTTTCCAGCATTTGTCTCTCCACTCCTTAGCTCTTTTACACCCATTATCGAACCATTTCTCTCTGGCATGAATTACACCTACTTTGGTGACAGGTATGCAGCAATCTACTATCTTCCCATATTTCTCACAAAAGATGTCATACATTTCTTGTACAGATTTGTTGTAAAATAAGGTTCTCCAGTCAATAACTGCAAAAAGCTCATTCATTTTGATGTAATCTCCTTTCGGATAGTTCCTCCTCATGTCCTCAGTGCCTCTACTCTCAGGAAGAATATCTTCAATGATATACTCCATCAACAACACACAGTGGTCACTCTTTCCAATTGGTGGTTCATACTCAATATTTTCAATATCCAACACATTATCTGTGAACACTAGATCAAGTAGTGATGGCTCATCCCCACCCCTGGCTCTTGTTGGTTCCATTACATGTTGGTGTAGGAAATTCCCTTGTACGCAATCTAGGAATCTTGCCCCGAATGAATCCTCACCACTGTGTGGGTCAAGATTTATCCAATCTATCTCTTTATGATTAAAGTCTCCCATAATCAAAATCCTACATTTTTTCTCACGTGCCATGTTAACAACTGAGTTTATGACTTCAATAGTGTGTGTGTGTGTGTGTGTGTGTGTGTTTAGATAAATAGACAGACAGAGATAGATAGATAGATAGATAGATAGATAGGGTATAATTCTTTTATGTCACAATTTTCGAATTTAGAAACAGATATATTAATTGCATCTAACAAATACCTTTGGGTGAAATCAAATCTAACCTCGGCAAGCCTTCATATTATCCATAAAAAATTTAAATGAAAGGAAAAAGTACCAAAGACTGTTTTGTAGAATTTATGAATGTTGAGCACTGCTCTGAAGTCACTGTTTTTCTAGATTTGCAAAATGCCTTTGATATTGCAAATAGAACCGTTATTTTGGATCATTTAGCAACTTTAGGGGTCAAAGGTAAACTACTGCAACTAATTAGATGCTACCTAAGTAGTCGAACCTCTAAAGTGTACTATAAAGGATATCTTACTTCCAGCGAAAAGGAATTTACACTGGGAACTCCTCAGAGAGGAGTTCTGTCTCCCCTTCTCTTTAACATCTTAATGGATAAGCTTCTCAAGTCTCTCAGACTACCAAATGATGAATGCACCATCATATGTTATGCAGACGACATATGTATAAGGGCACCTTCTGCCAATGATATGCAAATAATACTTAATGACTTTTCTCAAGTATCAAAAGACATTGGTCTTGTCATTTCAACTCCAAAAAACAAAGTACTTTTCCAGTATCTCGCAAGAGCCTCACCTTGTATTAAGCAATCAAATGGTTAAGGTGTGCGAAAATCACAAATATTTGGGAATACCAGTTCCTTCTCCCCCTCACACAGAGTATGTCAAAGATTTGTGTGAAAGACTGCAACAGAGACTCAGACCGTTAAAGCTTCTTGCCAATAGGGTATCTGGTGTTGGAATTAACATATGCCGAACTTTCTATCTCGCATATGTCAGGTCATTAGTCGACTATCACACCCTGCAGCTCTGTACTATGACTACCTCTATCTTAAGACCCCTAGAAAAAATTCAGAACAAAGCTATGAGGATTATTCTTGGCTGCCCTATGAGCACCAGAATTATAAATATGCAACATGAATTAAACCTCCCACCTTTGATAGAACATATCAAACAGTCAGCTGTGATATTTGGAGTTAAACTAGCGAAATCAGCTCAGCCTCATCCATGTAATGCTGGTCATTTGCAAGGGCCGCAGTCAGCGCCAACAATCATTAAATCACTAATAAAAAGTAACATACAGTATGAAAGACAAATTCACCCCAAAGTATTTAAGCTTATAACCAATGAGACAAAAAAACATAATGTAACACTCTTTACTGAGAGTGGTCCTGAACGATTAATAAATCCTTGCAAGAGGATTGGGCCAGAAATTCTCTTTCCAATATTATCATCTGGTCCGAATGTTGCTCCAGTTATTAAAAAACATCAATGGTTAGATGAAATTGAAGCCTTTATTGAAACTAGTTTCCCAACTAACAATGAAACACTCTGCATTTACACTGATGGGTCTCACACAAGCAGTGCAGTAGGGTCTGGGTGCAGCATTGTAGTTTATGAAAATTTTGAAGGGCAGCAAATATTTGACAAAGCACTGAGTATGCCAAAATGGTCATCAATCACCGAATGTGAAACTATTGGTCTAAAACTTGCTATTGAACATGTTCTCAGTGCTAGGAGAAATGCTATCATATTCTGTGACTCGCAGAGTGCGCTTCTGTCACTGAGATCATTAAAAAGCTCCTACAAAACTCACATGGCTGAAATTCAAGAGGCTCTTATTGATTGCGCAAAACTTAAACTCCAAGTTAAGTTTTCATGGGTACCCTCCCATGTTGGGATAGTAGGTAATGAAAAGGCTGACAGGCTGGCAAAAATGGCAACTGAGAGTTCAGTGTCTGAATCTATAACCACACTGACTCAGTTTAAAACAATGTTGTATAATGAGATTATGGAAGAGCAAGAACTTTCTACACTCACACAACATGTAAGCAGCTGTTCGATCCAACATTATGAAAACTTCAGAAGGCTGAGACACAAATACAGCATGGGTAAAATGCTTACAGGTGACTGTGATAGAGTTGCTGCCCGTATAAGACTTGGTTATAGAAATATATGGGAGGTGAATTGCGAGAAAACTGGTAGAAAGCACCCAGAACACTCAAAATGCCATTTATGTGAGTGTGAAGGGGGCAACAATTTAGTACACTACATTGCAGAGTGCACAAAGCTTAAGGACTTCAGACCTCTTGGCCTGAGCTACTTTGAACTTTGTGTGCACTTTTGCAACCCAGAGAACTTATATCCTGTACTTAGTGTATACCCAACGTTGAAAATGTAATTCTTTTACCCTCTTCTCCGTCTACATCTTTTCCCACATTTATGTGGGGTCGATGTTTCTGGTCAGTTTTCTCCATTTTTTTCTGTCCCATACCTCATCACCCAACAAACCTTTAGACCTCAGATCATCATTGATGCAATCCATCCACCTACGCTTTGGTCTCCCTCTCCTTCTACCCTGTATATCCATTTCCATCACCCTCCTCCCAACATACTGTTCATTCCTTCTAACGACATGACCATACCATCTTAGTCTACTTTCTTGTATATTATCTGATATTTCTATAACTTTGGAAAAAAAAAAAAAAAAAAAAAAAAAAAAAAAAAAAAGAGGGGTGGAGGGAATACCTTCTCTCTCTCTCTCTCTCTCTCTCTCTCTCTCTCTCTCTCTCTCTCTCTCTCTCTCTCTCTCTCATATGCCTTTTTATATACATAAGCCACTTTTCCCCTTATAAGGTGAGTGGCTGAGTAAAGGAATAATGCTCTGACTTTCTGGGAAGAGAAAGTACAGAGAAGGGTTCTTTCATTCCCTTCGCTCCGCCCCACTTAGTCTACTCTTACGACACGCAGGGGAACATGGAGGAAGTATTCTAACCCCCTCCCTCAAGAGCTCATATGTATGTATATGTGTGTACATGTGTACATGTATGTGTATATGTATATGTATGTGTATATGTATTTATATGTATATATGTATGTATATGTGTATATGTATATGTATGTGCATGTCTATATGTATCAATAATTACTACTTTTGATTCATAACTCTATCTATATACAGAAGCTGTAGTAATGATGATGGTAATAATAATAATGATGGTAATAATAATAATAATAATAATAATAATAATAATAATAATAATAGTAATAATAATAATGATAATAATAATAATAATGATAATAATAATAATAATGATGATAATAATAATCATGATGGTGGTAGCAATGGTTGTGATAATAGTGATAACGGACTAATTGACGTAATTCTCTCTCACGTACATAATTTGAAGGGTGGAGAAGGGGAAAGGATTTCAGTCTTTCTCTTTCTTTTCCTTCCAAATTTATCCTCCATTATATGGCACTGTGTTTATATGTATGTATGTATGTATGTTCAGGTTTATATGTGTGCGTATATGCAATTAAGTACATGCACTTTCCTCTGCTGTGTTACCCTCAGATGACAATGATGTGTATGAGTATGCATGGATGTGTCTTTATCTGTAGTAAGGACGAATAACTCCTTTTGCTGAAATGAATACCACAAATCTCTCTCTCTCTCTCTCTCTCTCTCTCTCTCTCTCTCTCTCTCTCTCTCTCTCTCTCTCTCTCTCTCTCTCTCTCCTTGATATGTATGGCTATGAAGCCCCAGTGGTGTTTCTATTGCTCATCTAATTAATGCATGCATATATATATATGTGTGTGTATGTATGTGTGTATATATATATGTATGTACCTACTTATTATTCTAACCTGAAAATTGTTATTCTATATCTGCTTCAAATTGTCTGCAGTAGTACTGTTGAAAAGTGAAATGTAATTTAAATGATAGCACTCAACAAGGGCTATTGAAAATATTGTCACAATGATTACTCTTCAAGTACTCTTCAATTATTACACTATATTTTATTATTAATTACTTGCTATGATATTTAAAATTAATTGCAAATTCTATTAGTATGTTATTTATACATAACCACATAGATTGTAATGTTATCAACTGCAATATGACTGGGAGTGCCCATGTCCCCATGTACAGTTATCTGAATAAAAAAAAAAAAATAGATGGATAGATACATAATCTGAGTAATAAAACAACACAAACAATAGTAACTAATAAATAATTTTCTAAATTTACAGTGTGTGGAATAGAGATATTAATGTAAATATTATTATTATTATTATTATATTATTATTATTATTATTATTATTATTATTATTATTATTATTCTATCGCGAGGAAAAATAATATATATATATATATATAAAAATATATATATATATATATATATATATATATATATATATATATATATATATATATATATATATATATAATGCAGTAAAAGTTCTTAAATTATATTTTCCTTTCCTTTTTCTTAAAATAAGATTGAAATTCTAATAAAAATAACTTTCAAATTAATCATAATATTCTGGACTGAAAAATATGTACCCATTTCAAGAAGTAAAGTGAGAGAAAACATTCCAATAAGTTGTAAATATAAAGCAAATAAATAAACAAACCGAATTAGTACAAAAATAGACGTTGAAACAAAGAACCAAGGAATCTACAAGATTTTAGGGGGGGGAAAAGTCTACGGGATATGCACATTAGAAAATGGATGGTGTCACTAAAGAAAACGTGCAATGGGTAACTAATATATACACTACTACACTCTGGTTTTAGGTTATAAATCAAAGTATAATGGGGAGTATGATACAAAGGGCAATACTTCTTCGTCTGTCTGTCTGTCTGTCTGTCTGTCTGTCTGTCTCTCTCTCTCTCTCTCTCTCTCTCTCTCTCTCAGGAAGGGATTGTCAATCCCTCGCTACACTTTTTATTTTAGTCAACTTCGAAATTCAGTACACACACAGATAGATAGATATATAGATAGGTAGATATATAGATAGATAGATAGGATAAGAATAAACAAAGCGTTGCTATAGTAACCTTTAATGCTTACAAAAAATAACATCGTCCTTTCTCACGGCACATCTGATCGCAAATTTAGATGCTGGCTTATTTACCTTCGTTATAATCCTTATGCATAACAAGGTAAGAGCAAATACGACACGTGTCGAGAAAGACATAGATATAGATAGACGCATAGATAGATAGAGAGATAGATGATATTGATAGACAGACAGATAACATATATAGATAAATAGATAAATAGATATATAGATAGAGAGAGAGAGAGGAGGAGAGAGAGGAGAGAGAGAGAGAGAGAGAGAGAGAGATGAGAGAGAGAGGAGAGAGAGGGAGAGGAGAGAGGAGGTGTGAGAGAGAGAGAGAGAGAGAGAGAGAGAGAGAGAGAGAGAGAGAGAGAGAGAGAGAGAGAGAGAGAGAGAGAGAGGATATGGAAGGATGAATAGATTGAAAAGCTATCATATCTCCCCTTTCGTAATTCTGTAGCATGCTGATGCAATGGTAATCTGATACCTTACTGAGAGCCATTCTCAGAGAGATGTAATGATATATAGCAGGAATATCACATACATACAGCGTTTCAGTGATGATTGCAGCCACGTGTTACGAAATGCTTTTGATCAATTTCAACTTCAACTGTTCTCCTTTCCACTTCCCCTCATTGTTCCCCCTCCCAGGTATAAATGAAGGTTATATAACCATTTTATTGATTTTATTTCATGTACGAGGGGAATTTATCAACCCTTTATGTCTATAATCTCTCTCTCTCTCTCTCTCTCTCTCTCTCTCTCTCTCTCTCTCTCTCTCTCTCTCTCCATTACATTTTCAAACGATGTATCAATACATTTTATTAGGATTCTTATCAACCTGTTTATATTATTTGTGCTCTCTGTCTGCATTTTTCAAACAAATAATATAAAACTTTACTGGACATCATGGAAAAAAAATGACACTGACAATTCCCTATTCAAAAACAAATTACTAAGTCACCTTTATGCTTGCTTCATTCCAGTAAACAAAATTTTAGATAAAGATAAAGCAGTGCCAATGCCAACCTTCTCAAATATATTACAAACCCTTATTTTAAGTATATCCTCACTTGGTTTGACGTCTCGCGGGAGGTTAATACAAGGGGGGAGGGATTCCCAGTCCCCTCGCCCCGTCCACTTTTAGTCGCCTCTTACGACACGTAGGGAATACGGTCGGGCTATTCTTTGATGTTGTGCCTGCCACATAAGATAGATATACTCACTTCAACGTATAAATTAAATTATAAAACGAAAATATAATTATCCTTGCTGTTATAGGCAGCTAAACATAGATAATAGAAAGCTCTACAATTAATGTCCACAATGGCTGTTGAGTTCATCCTCAAACCATCATGAATCAAAGTAAAAATAAGAAAATAGGATAAAACATAACTGGTCTGCACGCTTATTACCTTGGCATCATTGTGTAGGCCTACATCATATTCAAAAAACGAAGCTACAAAATATTCTACAGGTATAAGAGGCCAAGTATTATAAAAACTTAGCAGGCAATAGTTAAAAGCAAACACTTTAGCATGCAGTACATATTATTTTTAACTAATCATATAAGTGGGATTAACCCTTATTAGATATGGATCGAGTTAATCCCTCCCCCCAAAAAGAGGAGAGATTATCTTTCCATGGCCATTTCAGGTTGGTTTAATATTTAAGCAAAATTTAAGAATTAAACGGAAGATTAATCAGTTTGAAAGCTAATCATTATTAGCGTGGAGAGGGCCTAACATTTCTAGTGGATACTGGAATGAATTCTATCTATATACTTAAGCCATTTTCCCCTTATAAGGGGAGTGGTTGAGTCAAGGCAAAACACTATGACTCCTTGGGAAGAGCAATGCAGAGGAGAGGATTCAAAGTCCCCTCGCTCCGCCCCATTTGGTCAACTCTTACGACACGAAGAGGAGGAAGTATTCTAGCCCGCCTCCCTGGAATAAATGAACGTTCCTAAACCAATTTTTTTTTCATCTTTTTATTCTCTTACCATGAAAAAAGGGCATCAAAATATGCTACGTCATGTATATAAACACAATATGACACACAATGCTATACTGGGCTGCAAGACGTCAACTGTCATTCTAGCAGCTCTCGTGATATTTTGAAACAGGACCCCTAACAACACCAAAAGGTATGTCACAGATATATTGGGTGCCATGAGGTCATTCGACTGCTAATATAGTTTTGTGCGTAGGCGCGTATTTGGCAACGTCTCGTATCCTTTCAGGTAAAACGTTCAAAACATCATCACCTAGGAAGGGTTTGTCCAATGGGTTGGCTTCACCTTATATTGAGGAAGGGTGTCAGGTTAGGTCGAGTCACAGTGACAAGAGACTGGGCAAAGTACACGTTAATTATGGCACATCCTGGTGTCACAATCTTAATAAAAAAAAAAAAAGTTAATAAAGAGGTAACAACTCTCTTCATTTTTTTTTCTCAACCTCCCACTCCTAAAATCTAAGCTGGTTGAACCGAACACGAAAGAAGTCCTTCAGAATACGTAATATAAAGCTATGTCGTATTTTCAAGCTTCTGATACAAGGGACATACCAAAGTACAAGATTTAATATTTTAGAGAAAAAAGAAGGTTTAAGAAAAGCAACAACAACTCATCTCTTTCCACCCCATATCTCGTTCCTCAAATCCGAGCTAGTTGAACAGAATATACAATAGGTCCTTCAGAATCTGGACAATAGGAGCACTTTGCTTCCAAGGGCAAGTTACTCACCAGAAATACTCAAATGAGCACATGAGTTGGTGCAATTGCAATGCTATGAGTATGCATCTCGATTCTCAAATTACTTGACTCTATAACGAACACAAAATTTAACATATTTTGAAAATTAAAAACATATAGATAAGAAGTTTATTTTTTGAAAGTAATTGCATATCCTGATGCTTAAGAAAATCTTAATCTGATAAGACTCAAATAATGACTTCCAGAATTTGACCATCAAAGATATATATATATATATATATATATATATATATATATATATATATATATATATATATATATATATATATATATATATATATATATATGCTCGATATAATACATACCTCTCACTTCTAGAGAAGGAAAATTAAGAAAAAAAAAGAATATAATATATAATCACAGAGAAAAGGTACAGTGATTATTAAAACAAAAAATAACATGAACAACAGCAATTTTTTTTCTAACTATATTAAAGAAAAATACAAAATAAAAACAAAAACACAATAACTCATATAGACAAAGTGCTGTGATCATTAAAATAAATCACAACCATATATAAATAATAAATAAGTTAATTAAGAAATAAATCAAAAGAACAGGAATCCTGTCACAAGACGAGAATAATTTTATTAAGTAAATAAAAAATAGAAAAAAAAACAGAGCATTTAAAGGGGGATTTACACGGTAAAACGGTTCGTCGAACGCGGTTCGACAGACGAATGTTTTGAAGTGATGTTCGAACGTGTGAACGGGGGATTTGGTTGTCGAACACGTTCGACAAACGTGTTCGACAACCAAATACCCCGTTCACACGTTCGAACATCACTTCACACACTTGTCTGTCGAACCGCGTTCGACGAACCGTTTGACCGTGCAACCCCCCCCCCCCTTAACTTTTATGACACGCCATAACCTTCACTAATTCCTCAAATCCTGAGGCAGAGTAGGTCAGTAGGGTGGACCAGTGAAAGAGGGCAAAGGGGAAGACACCAAGAGGGGAATTTAAGAGAAAAGAGGGGTGCTGAAAAGGGATGTAAAGATATGAGAGAGAGAGAGAGAGAGAGAGAGAGAGAGAGAGAGAGAGAGAGAGAGAGAGAGAGAGAGAGAGAGAGAGAGAGAGAGAGAGAGAGAGAGAGAGAGAGAGGAGGTTAATTGAATTAATCCTGCGCCCTGGATCTCTCTCTCTCACTCTCTCTCTCTCTCTCACACACACACACAAAACACGTACGACGTCATAATTATTGTCTTGAATAAGCATTTTTATGTGTGTTTGTTAGTGTGCGCGTGTGTGCATGTGTACGCCAGCGTGTGTGTGCGGCAGGGAGCTGGTTTCTTCGTGTTGCTACCAAAACCAGGTACGACATCTGGTTTTGTCACTGATATCATGCCGAACACGAAAATATACTTTGCGATAGCTGTGTTCCATTGATTTCGAAAAAAAAAATATTTCAGTATTGAGGATCTTTGTGCATTATTATTCTTATCAGTATTCTTATTATTATTATTATTATTATTATTATTATCAGTATTATTATTAGTATTGATTGATTCGGGTTTACGTCTCGAACTCCCTTTTCTACTAAGGGCTAGGACGGTTGCCTTCTTACGAAGGATTTGTTTTGGCAGATGTAATCGTTACCCTGAGTGTATGCCCGTACTAGCCTCAGTCCGTGACGGGGCGCGAACTCTCGCCCTGCCGCCTCAGAGTCGCAGACGCTACCATTTTGCCACGGAGACTACTACTACTACTATTATTATTATTATTATTATTATTATTATTATTGTTATTATTATTATTATTATCATCATCATTTAAAGCTGCACGTAAGGTCTAAAAGGAAGTTATTTACAAATTATACTTTATTCTTTCTTACTTGCAATGATTATTTTTAAAAATGAACTGAAAATTCTATTAACATTTAATTTACACATAAATAAATACAGATTGTAATGTAAACAACTGCAATATCACTGGGAGTGCCCATGTGCACATGTCCCCATGTAGTTATTGTCTTGATAAACACACACACACACACACACACACACATACATATATATATATATATATATATATATATATATATATATATATATATATATATATATATGTGTGTGTGTGTGTGTGTGTGTGTGTGTGTGTGTGTGTGTGTGTGTGTGTGTGTGTGTGTGTGTGTGTGTGTGTGTGTGTGTGTGTGTGTGCTAAAGGAAAAACATTTTGCAAACCTTACCTGTAGTCCGTCTTGTAAAAACTCCATAACTTATAATGTAAAATATTTTTCTGCTTCCTACAAACGCGAAATTAGTTTCTTAACGAGTTCAAGTAAGACCAAATGTCTACCCAATCGTAAATGAACTTATAAATAAAGACGAAATCAGATAAAAAAAATAATTAATTAGTTTCTGTCACTTAAAGAACTCCAAATGAATAAGATTCTCTCTCTCTCTCTCTCTCTCTCTCTCTCTCTCTCTCTCTCTCTCTCTCTCTCTCTCTTTCTTTCCTTCTTTCTTTTTCTTTCTTTCTCTATCTACCTATTTATCTATCTATCTATCTATCTTTCTTTCTTTCTTCTCTATCTACCTATCTATCTATCTATCTTAATTTCAATGCATTAAAGGGGGTCTGAAATACATATGTATTATATTTCATCATATTTATGTATAATGGTAACAATTTTTATTTTTAATTAAACGTATTTAATTATACATACATACATATACCTTGGCTGTTTCCCCCTTTAATTGGGGGGTAGCCGACATCAAGGAAGGAAAACTGGGGAGAAGTTATTCTCCCCTCTACTCAATTATAAATACAGAATATCAAAGCAAAATAAGAAGCGCTGCCTTTGAAAGGGAGATCCCATTTTCTTCAAGATCCGAAGAGGGTAGACTATAGTATACAATTTCCTATATCTTAAGCAGTATATGCATTTCTATTGTTCATGTAATTAGTTATTTACATATGGGTATATGCATACTTATGTAGAGATACATGCGCAGGCATGCATCAATACATACTTATTACTCTAATCTGAAAATTGTTATACTATATCTGCGTCAAATAGTCTGTAGTGCTTCTGTGGTAAAGTGGAGATTTGACTTAAATGATAGCACTCAAGAAGGGCTATTGAAAACTATTGTTACAAATATTACTCTTAATTAATAATCGCCATTAACCAATTGTTACACTATATTTTATTCTTAATTATTCTTATTTGAAATGAATTGCAGATTCTATTAATATTTAATTTATACATGACCAAATATAGATTGTCATATTAAACAACTGCAATATCACTGGGAGTGCCCATGTGTACATGTCTCCATATACAGTTATTTGATTAATAAAAAAAAAATATATGTAAGGAAAAAGACTCTCAAGGAAGGAGTTAAGGTGTCACATATATGAAAGACTCAATGTTTTCTAGATATGCAAAGAGAAAGACTCAAAAGAAAGACTCACGGTATCACAAATGTGCTTATGGTAAGCCTCGAGGTATCGCAGATATGCAAAGAGAATACCTCAAGGTGTCACAGACAGGCAAGGAGAAAAAGACTCAATTACAGATCAACGAGGGCTATTGAAAATTATTGTTACAAATATTACTCTTAATCAATAATCGCAGAGTGCTCTTTTTTTTATGACTGTGACACCAGGACAGGTCAAAAAATATATATATATAAAATAAAACAGCCCTCATCGGGCCTGGGCACGAAGAATACATAAAGTAAAGAGAAACAGAGATGGAGAGTGTAATGACTTGTCAGATGTGAAGGGATAATAAAAGATGTGTGATGAATATCCAAGAAGATTCAGTGTAGCTGTAGGCATAGAAAAAGAACCGTAACTGAAGGAAGACTTAACATCGAACTGTCCTGGACAGACCTATTTAAATTCAAAAAACCTTCTGCTGTAGTATCGCAACGGGCGGATATTAATACATGTAAACCATAATAATATTACTCTTAATTAATAATCGCAGAGTGCTCTTCTGCCATCAATCAATTATTACACTATATTTTATTCTTAATTACTTGTTATTATATTTAAAATGAATTGCAAATTCTATTAATATTTTATTCATACATAACCAAATATAGATTGTAATGTTTAACAACTGCAATATCACTGGGAGTTCCCATGTGCACGTCCCCATGTACAGTTATCTGAATAAATAAAAAAAAATAATACAGATATGCAAGAAGACTCACAAAACAAGGCTCTCGGGATCACATTACATGGGAGGAAAGACTAAAAATATTAAGATAATTCAGAGAAACACACATATGCGTAGAGAATGACAAAAGGTATCAAAGATATGCGCAGAGTTTACGCACGGTTCTGAAAGATACCTGTAGACTTCATTGAGACTTCTGAAAGTGTATTAAAAAAGAAAGAAAAAGAAAGAGGTTGGCACGCAACCATTACTTTCATTAAAAACTTTTTTTTAGCTCGAAGTTTTCCAATTTGGATTAGAAGAAAATTTTTTAGCCTACGGTCACGAAAATAAAGGAGCTGGAGGAGGAGGAGGAAGAGGAGAAGGAGGATTTTCTATGAAGAGGGGTGTATGCATGTGCATTAGGAAGAGCAAATAACTCTTCCGTGTGTGTGTGTGTGTGTGTGTGTGTGTGTGGTGTGTGTGTGTGTGTGTATGTGTGTGTGTGTGTGTGTGTGTGTGCGTGAGTGCGAGAGAGAGAGAAAGCTAAAGAACAAATGCATAAAATCTGACTGTTATCATATGCCAATATATATATATATAATGTAAAAAGAATACTGCAAAACATTAGTAGTAATCAGCTAACGATACTGTCACGACTAGCTGAAGGGGAAAATTTTTAAATCAAGCATGACCAATATATATATATATATATATATATATATATATATATATATATATATATATATATATATATATAGATAGATAGATAGATATATAGTAGATGACATAGATAGATAGATAAAGAAATAGGTAGAGCAGGTAATGCACGTGCATTTTTGTATACATACATACTTTATACACATAGATAGATAGATAGACAGAGAGATAGTTGTAGCTATTAATTAATCCCCAAGAGAATTATCATATACTGTATGTATTTATATGAAATATCTGCTCTCGCTTTTCACTCTTTAATCAATTTCGCCACTCCTACACTTTTTTTTTCCTTCATAAAAATATACAAATAAATAAATAAATAAATACATTAACAAATAAATAAATAAATATGAATAAATAAAATAAAGAAGAGTACATTCCATTCTCTTGAACAAGGAGTATTGTACATTACAAAAGTCACTTTTGTTTTTCTGGGTTCTATTTCATAGATCTATCTCACACACATGTTATTATCATTACAACCACTACAATTATTCAACAACTTCTACTTTATGTCTTTTTCCCTTTTCCTTTTCTTCCCCTTCCCAAATCCCCCCCCTCTCTCTCTCTCTCTCTCTCTCTTCTTCTCTCTCTCTCTCTCTCTCTCTCTCTCTCTCTCTCTCTCTCTCTTCCTTATACTTATTCCTTTTCCCGAGCCCAGAGCTATACATTATATTTTATGTGACGGGGCAGGGTTGGCTAGACAGAAGACAGAGTTACGGCATAATGAGAATGAGTTTATTGTACCCTTATGTGTAAGTGTAAAAGCACTTAAGGAAGTTCAAATCTCTCTCTCTCTCTCTCTCTCTCTCTCCCTCTCCTTCCTTCCTTTTCATTCCTATGCAACATTTCTCTCTCTCTCTCTCTCTCTCTCTCTCTCTCTCTCTCTCTCTCTCTCCTCATCTCTCTCTCTCTCTCTCTCTCTCTCTCTCTCTCTCTCTCTCTCTCTCTCTCTCTCCTGGCGATGACACATGGGCTGGGAACACGTGAAACCTGAGCGTGACTCGCGAATTAATGAAGATTAGGATGCAAGGCTTAACTGCGTAAAATAAATACCTCTTGGCGTATTTATGCGCCTTCTTTATGCGTAATTTCCGTGGTGATAAGCCTATACAAGGCCTAAAAACGTCCCTAACGACAGAGAAGGATAAAATCGTGAGAGGTTCTCGGGTGGGAGAGTTGCATGATACGAAAACATAAACAAAAGTTATTTGGTAATATTAATATTACGAGCTAAGGATGTGAGAGACAGGGATAACTGATTTCCGAGTGAATGGGTGTGTGCTTTGACTCGGGCACCCCACTTACAAGGGGGATTACTGGTCACTATATATGTATGTCATATTACGAGAGCTCTTTTATCCTTAGAAGATACAAGCTACTTGAGATAGAATGAAGTACAAGTAACTGTATTAATGTACTTGACAGGCTACTTGTTGGTGCTCTCGTAGACAAAAATTAATTACCTCAACACATTAATTCGGGTATAAATATAGTAGCTAATAAAGGTATCTTTAATACTATTACTACTACTACTACTACTACTACTAATAATAATAATAATAATAATAATAATAAAATAAAAATAATAATAATAATAAACAATACTGTTCATAAAATGTAAACACAAATGCCATAATTCATTAAAAATAAATGAACAATAATTTCTTGGTTCGGATTCAGTCTTACTTACTTATATGTTTGCGATTGTAAGCCAGGCTTTGAACTTACTAGTCTACTATTTTCTTACAGTCTTTTCATCTTTTAATTGAATTAAAGCATGTGAAAGTTGGATATATATATATAATATATATATATATATATATATATATATATATATATATATATATATATATGTATGTATGTATGTATGTATGTATATATGTATGTATATATGTATGTATGTATGTATGCATGTATGCATGCATGCATGGATGTATATATGTACGTGTGTATGTATGTATGTATGTATGTATGTATGTATGGCACGTACATTTTTATCTCAAATTATCTAGATATTATATTTCTATATTCTGTCCTTAATGATGAATGTAAAAGAAAGAAAATAGAATAATACTTAAAATTACCTAAATATAGTACTAAAATAGGCATAAACAGTGGAGGCAAGACCAGACAATGGTCACAGCCCTGTTGAGAAGGACTAACCACAACCAGACATGAACCTGCTAACATTATCCACAAAATCCCTCTCACATTCCCTCCCCTCCCCTCTGAGTAACTGGAGACCCATGAATAGTAACCGAGTAACGAAATACTTTTACACAGAGGGATACCCATGCCCAAAAAGACCGAAGAAACGTCAGGAGCTGCAATGCCCAAAAAGACCGAGGAAAAGAGTGCTTATGTACACATGTCCCTATGTACAGTTATCTGAATAAAAAAAAGAGCTTCAATCGCTTTTTTTTTTTTTTAAGGATAATTGTGTTTCTTGTTGTATGCATATCTGATAGTCCCGGCACTCGATGTCGGTCCCAAGTTCAACTTTATAGAGATTTTTTTTTTTGTATTTATTTGGTTCTAAAGGCACTGCATGAGGACGGTTCTGTACGCAGGCACTCCCCTTGTTTCATATAAGGTCACTGCAGTCCTAAATGTAAGTATTACTTACTACAATATCGATATATACCCCAAGATCTCTCTTGGATTTGGCGTTTCTCAAGGTTCGGCACTTAGTTCTTTACTTTCCATTATATTTATAAATTCTTTACACACTATAAAGACAAAAGTTTATAGAAATTAGGCATTTGATTATGGGATCTGAACAGTATATATTGGGTTAGATTGGATATGTAATTTCTTTTTGCAATATGAACATATGTCTAAAATTTTCGACACATGTGCCTGTAAAGGAGCCTGGATTTCGCAATTATCAACCATTTTCTCAGATTTAAAAAAAAAAAAGTTCCCATATAAAACATTTAATAAAAAAAAATCTTAAAAGCAAGGTTAGACCTCAACACTCGGACAAAAAAAAAAGCTTTAAATAAAAGACTAAAGAGTTTTGAAATATGCAAAATAATGAAAAAGTCATTCACACGAGAAGTCGCATCTTGCAGCAAACATGAAGAAAGACATACCACACCCCTCCCCCTCACTCACTTTCATAGGACACCCTAACCTCGTAATATCATATTGCAGAAAACACCTCATGAATGGCCCTTTTGTGTAAACTGAAGTGCCTAAAATAGCGGCCATTTATGCCAAAACGGTACTCGAGTAAATATTTTTGCAAAAGATGAAAGGAGAATATACGGAGAGAGAGAGAGAGAGAGAGAGAGAGAGAGAGAGAGAGAGAGAGAGAGAGAGAGAGAGAGAGAGAGAGAGAGAGAGAGAGAGAGAGAGAGATGGGAATATATATAAAAAAAATGGGAACAGTAATTGTAAAAATGCCATGTAATACACAAGGTACATAGTTCAGAAAGAATCAAGTCATTGGCGGAATGAGCCAGCTCAGCTAGATACCGGACCCAAGCCCCGTTCAACGGAGAGTCAATGTCAAGAAACCTATCCAACCAAAACCAACACCAGTCTCCATGTGGTTGGTGAGAAACAGCGTCCCCTTATGAAATGTGGAAATGCCGTCGATAAAGTGACACTGAATCATTCAGAAAATCTAATCAAAATTTTTCATCGCCACATTTTTATATTCTAGTTATTCTGATTTAAGCTAAAATTGATTGATTTATCAATATTTTTATCTACAAAAGTCTAAACAAAATGCAAATTACAATTATTTCATGTTAAGCGAAGAATCAAATTATAGGAATAATCAATACTTCTTACGAAAGTTGCTGAATATATAATGTAAGGTGAACAGTTTTATATCAGATGGAGTACCTGTGTGCACATGACCACGCCTTAAGTTATTGGCGTAATACAAAAAATACGGTCGGGGGGGGGCAGTTATCTTCTTCATTAGCGATCCAAACCAAAAGCTACACAACATCTGTAAGCAAAAAAAGGTTGTGACCCCCTCCACGTGTCTGGTGTGACCTGTGACTTTCCCACCATTGTTTACAATAATCCATACCACTACTTCCTCATGCAATGCGCAGTTGCCAATATACGATGCATAATGTTATTAATGCGCAAATTCCAATTTATGATGTATAGTGTTAATGTATTATTTTTGCATCAAAAATTCCCAATCGTTACAATAATTAAATTTCCGCCCAACTACAGCTTTGAATTATGCTCAGTGGAATGGAAATTTTTTATTTACAGAAGCCCAAGCTCTTCATGATCTTGTTCCATTATCACTGATTCAACTGAGTTCTCAGGTGAAGGGTGCTGCAACATAAGGAAACACTAGCCTCAATTTATTATATAAGGTCTGACGAAGAAAACCCACACGAACCAGAACTCTGCTTTAAACAGATACAGAATTTCCTATTCATATTAAATAAAACAAACAGACAAAAATTCTCGTTCATGTTAGACAGATCAGACATATTTTTCTATGTTATTTGCCACACCAAATAACATAAAATAAACAAAAATCTCATCCGGCCATAATACAAGAGTACATAAGCTCTGATTAGATCTATACATGACCAAATATAGATTGTAATGTTAACACTTGCATATCACTGGGAGGGCCTAAGAGCACATGTCTCCTATAGGATTAATTAAAACAAAGAGCTCTGAGCTCTCCTGCTGAAAACATTTCCCTAGAAGGGAAAATAAACGATTAGTTGAGGCTATAATCATAAATATGTCGAAGAAACTTCCATATCATGTTTACAAACATCGAGATGGAAAAACATGCCAAGGCTCATTTAAGATGCGCATAAATTAGATCACAGAAGAGGATCGGAAAGCTATTACACACACACACACACACTCGAGATTAATAACACACTGAGGGAACACAACCATGTAAATTCGCAGCTGGTCTCATTCCCGGATAATAGAGATGACTGGTGTCAGGAAGAGCATCCGACAATAAAACTTGGAACCAAAATCAACACTAGTCTCCAGAAGGCAAGTGATACAGCAGCCCCATATGAATAGAGGAGAAGGAGGAGGAGTAGGAGTAGGAAGAAGAGACGGAGGAGAAAGAGGGGAAGAAGGAGCAAGAAGAGGGGGAGGAGGAGGAGACATTCGTTATCAAAAATATAGCATGTAGAATGCATATTCACGATAAGAAAAGAGGGTGGCTTATTTACAAAGTAAAGAATGGAGAGACGCATAAGGATCCTATACCTGTTTGCAAGGTGTGTGTGTGTGTGTGTGTGTGTGTGTGTGTGTGTGTGTGTGCGAGAGAGAGAGAGAGAGAGAGAGAGAGAGAGAGAGAGAGAGAGAGAGAGAGAGAGAGAGAGAGAGAGAGGAGAGTTTTTTTAATTTATTCAGATAACTAAGGCAGGTATTCTTAACCTTTTCTATGCCTCGCACCTCTAGGAAAAGTAAATGTTCGCATCCCATCAAAAGTCAAATCACCTTTGAATATGAAGAGCTTTCAATTCTGGCATCTGGCAGTGATGAAATTTTTTTTAATTCAGATAACTTTACATGGAGTCGTGCACTGGGGCATTCCCAGTGATATTGCATTTGATGACTCGTGGTTCATCATGCAAAGGACACAATCTACGCATGATCACATCCCAAAAATTCAATCTCATACCCCAGGTTGGACACCCTTGCATTAAATTGATCATAAGAAACCATTCCCAGTGAGAGACTATTTACAAGTCTCTCTAATTGGTCTACCTGTTTTTCTCAGGAATTCAAGTTTCAATAAATTTTAGGTGCAGTGATATTTATTGTTTAGTACTTGGAAATTCTGAAAGAAATAAAAAGATGTTTGAAAGGAAAGGAATAGAGAGCAGAAAGGTGAGTCTGGTAGGAAGGAGAGGGTGAAAGGTGCAGATGGGCTATTGCTAGTGGACGAGATAAAAGTGAGAGAGACTGAGAGACAGTGATTGTGGCCGTGGGAGATGTGAGAAGAATGCAATAATAAGTGAGAAGAAAGACTGAGGATGTACTATAGGGGAGGTGCGAGTGGCATGGAAACTAATGAAAATAAATTAAGCACCAGAGTTAATAGGTGTCATGTATATTGCTTGTCAAAAGGTGGAGAGACCATAGTGAATAAATGGTAAGGTTGTTGAATGTATTTCAGGAAAGAGAGGATCCAGACTGCTTGGAGGGGATAATGTGTTGTACAATTATGTAAAGGAATGAGAGATAAGAACTATGGTAGTAGTTTTAGAGGAATTAGCTAGTTGAGTGTAGTTGGTAAGGTGTACAGAAGAGCACTGATAGAGAAAATTGGGAAAGGAACAAAGAATAATCGAGAAAGTACAGCCTGGGGTCAAGAATGGAAAAGAGTAAGTGGATCAAGTGTTTGTGGTAAGACAAGACGTGAAAATTCCTAGAGAATGGTGAGAACACTTTTCGGGCTCTCAAGGACTTGCAGAATACATATGACAGGGTTGATTGAGAGGCTTTAAAAACAATTTGCTTTGTGGAGTGTGTTGCGACCGTTGTATGGAAGATGAGGAAGTTATTTGAATGCAGTCAAAAGTTTTTGCATGAGTGGTAGAGCAGGTGTGAGAGTCATGAATGGTAAGAAAGAGTGACTGGTTTGAGGTGAATGTGGGGTTACATAAACTTTGTGTAATGTTGCCATGGTTGTCCAATGTGCATATGGATGAGGTGGTGGGGCAAGTATATGAAAAAGTCCTAGGCAGAGGTTTGGAATTAACTGGAGAGACAGGAAGTTTAAGGAAACTGAATCAACTGCTGTTTGGAATTGACAAGCCAATGGTGGCTGATCCTGACAAGGAACTGAGGCAGATGGTGACTGAGTTTGCAAGGGTGTGTGAGAGAAAAAAGTTGAGGATGAATGTTGGTAAAAGTAAAGTCATGCAGTGTACCAGGAGTGTTGACGTTGGCAGACTGAATGTGAGAGTGAATAGGGATAAGCTTGAGGTAATTCAGTTTTAAGTATCTGGGGTCAGGTGAAACAGAATATGGAAAATGTCTTCAGCATATTTACTGATTTGCTCAGTTACAGGTGTACTAATAAGTGTACCTTTAGTTTTGTAACAGAATGGCCATTGTAAGAATGGAAATGTTTTTTAATTTGCAACTGAAAGTAATGTAATAGTTATTAGATATTACTGGCATTTTCTTTAAAAGACGTGTTTCTGGCAAATATAAATAATTTAAACCTTATTAATATTACTTGATAGACCAGATATAGCTAATGCAAAACTCAGACTTAATGGTGACCACACAATATTGGGGTTTCTTTGAGAAGTATTTCTAGGTGAAAAAAACAAAGTAAAATAGGAGGTCAAATAAGAGAATTTACCTTACATATTAAGAGATAGGATGTTTATCCTGCATAGTATTTACTACTACGACGTAGTGGTGACTATATATTACACTGATTTCCTTTAAAAGACGCGATGGGTGTACTTTTCCAAGCAGAAAACAATCTGGATAAAGGTACAATATAAATACCACACATCAAATACAGACATTATCACTAGGGTTCTGGCTGAACTGCGTCCAACCAAATACCATCTGGACTAAGCGCGTTTCTGGTAACGAAGACAAAGAAAAAACAGTCATGTGGAGAAGTTTATTTAGTGACTACGATGATTTTCACCAAGGCCAGGGGCAACTGCCAAAGAAAATATATATCCACGTCAAATGACGCACACTTGAGATATACAGAGGAAATCACTTACGCTCTTTGTATTAGACTGAAAAAACTACAGAAAGGGGAGCTATTCTGCTATATATTAAGCAGACAATGATAAAGAACAATTACTCACACACACACACACACACACCTTTTTTTATCATTATTATGCCAATACATGTACAAGGGGACATGTTCACACACACAGGCACTCCATCCGATATATTAATGCTTAGTCGAAATTTTACATTTTGTAATCTTAATAATGAGTGCTAATTATAGCTAGGTATGCCCTCGAAAGGCTAATCTTAAAAACACTAGTTTTATAATGACTCATAGAAAAAAGCTAAATGAAATAGGTAGATTAAGCTGGCATCAGGTTAGGGTAGGCTAGGCAGAATTGAGAACATTTTTTTTTTTTTTTTATTCAGATAACTGTACATGGGGACATGTGCACATGGGCACTCCCAGTCATATTGCAGTTGATAACATTACAATCTATGTGTCATATTAGCTTAACTGGGGGTAGATTTTTAGTCCTGCACTTATGTAAAGGATATTAACATACCTACAGTCAAATAATGTAAAAAATGCAAGAATATTAAACAGTCTACACTATATATATATATATATATATATATATATATATATATATATATATATATATATATATATATATATATATATATATATATGTGTGTGTGTGTGTGTGTGTGTGTGTGAAATGTAACATATGTATAAATTATTCCTATGTCTATAGTCTATAGTTTAAAATAATAACTAAAAATAAATTTATATTTCTATATTTTCTTTCATCTATTGTTTTGGAAACTGCTGCCAGCAATTACAATACGAAGTTTTTTTTATTTATTTATTCAGATAACTGTACATGAGGACATGTGCACATGGGCACTCCCAGTGATATTGCAGTTGTTAAACATTACAATCTATACTTGGTTATGTATAAATAAAATATTAATAGAATTTGCAATTCATTTTAAGTATCATAGCAAGTAATTAAGAATAAAATATAGTGAAATAATTGACTGATGGCAGAAGAGCACTGTGCGATTATTGGTTCGCTTTAATTCAGTTGTCATTACTTACATTATTGAAGCCAAATGAGAAGTCTCCTGAAACATCGTTCATTCATATTTCATACCTGAAACCAAGATAAAATAAAATAAATAACAAAATGTACTGATGATCGTAAGTAGCATATTCATTTACGTAAAATCAAAATATAGTTAAATTACTGTATTGTCAAACTTATATTAATTCTATATTTATACATGCTTTTTTCAGCCTCAGATGAAGATGATCATGATCTTAATGATTATGATGATGGTGATAATGATGATAACAGCTGTAATAATAATAATAATAATAATAATAATAATAATAATAATAATAATAATAATAATAATAATAATAACAATAATAATAATAATATTATTATATATATATATATATATATATATATATATATATATATATACCAGAAAACACATTTTAATATTTTAAAAATATGTACTAAATTAAGATTATGAGCAAGTGCTTATTACTTCATAAAAACCATTCAAGTCATCCGAGAAATGCCTTTCTCTAATGACAAGAGAGCCTTTTTCATTCGAATGCCACCATCTTGAAACGTGATCCTAGATATATTTTTTTTCTCTCTCTCCTCTTTTCGTGACATCTGGGATCATATTTTTATCCAAGTGCAGACACGAAAGGCTTTATTCATCCATCTTCTAAACAGTAATACAAACACACTAGTAAGACTGCAAAGAGTACAGGACATTCAAGCTCTTACAAGAGGAAACTTTTAAGGTTCTGCAACAAAGTATTCTGTGTTGGGGGCCATATTAAAATTGGTAGGGAGTGCAAATCGAGGTTTTTTTTTTATTGTTCCGGTTTTACGTCACGGACTCCCTTTTCTACTAAGGGCTAGGACGGTTGCCTTCTTGCGAAGGACTTGTTTTGGCAGATGTAATCGTTACCCTGAGTGCATGCCCTTGCTAACCTCAGACCGTGACGGGGCGCGAAACCTCGAACTGACGCCTGCGAGTCGCGGACGCTGCCGCTTGAGCCACGGTGACTGGAGGGGGGGGGGGCTTTTTATAGTCCTAATAAAGTGCCGTTGTATGTTTCACAGGTAGTCCCCGTGAATGAGGGTGAACAGAGACATAATAATAATAATAATAATAATAATAATCCTTTATTCCAATGTACATTGGGTATTTAAATAAGATACATATATATTCCAGATAGACATCTGTGGTGTACGATATAGACATACTAAAACAAACAAATCATAAGGATGAGTGTACCATTAAAATTTACAAGTAAAATCTTCCTTTAAGAGCAACTTCTTAAGATTATATTTAAAAGTATACACTGAACCAGCATTTTTTAGTTCTCTGGGAAGCTGATTATATAAATGAGGTCCACGAATGTTTATATCTCTTGAACCAATATCAGTTTTAGACCTTCGTACTAATAAATCTTCCCCTTGACGGGTAGTTAACCCGGTAACTGAGCTTACTGTAGAAAAATTATACAAGCAATCAGGAATATTGTTTCTTAGTATATTAAAAACAAAGGTACATATATCAAAAACATATTTATCTCTAATCTTTATCCATTCTAGATCTTTTAAAACAGGAGAGATGTGCTCGTATTTTCTTACATTGCCAACAGCCACTCGTGCTGCAAAGTTTTGTAACTTTTGTATTCTCTGTAATTGAGTCTTATTTGTACATCCCCAAACTTTGAGACAGTAATTAATTAAACTCATAGCTAAGGACTGGACAATTATTATACGAGTTGATGTTTCAAATGAGTCTTTTACCCTATTTAGATATATTAGAGTACCCATTACTTTTTTATAAATTTCATCTATATGCATTTCAAAATTCATGTAACGGTCAAAATAGACACCTAGGTTCTTTACCGAGTTCATTGGCTTAATGATATTACCGTTAAAATTTATATGAAGATTGTCATCAACTTCTGATAATAATTGTCTGGATCCGATAAGAATAGATTGGGTTTTAGTTTCATTAAGTAACAGACCATTTTTTAGAAAGTAACGTTTGGCCATATACAAAATTTCTTCTGCTCTACGAATAATATTTTCTAAATCATTAATTTCTCCTTCAATTAAGATTTGAGTATCGTCAGCATATTGAATGACATAACAGTTAGGTAAATATTTTACTAGATCGTTTACATATATTAGAAAAAGTATAGGTCCTAGGATCGATCCCTGAGGGACCCCAAACAATACCTTCTTGGAACTTGAAACTGTATCTTTTATTCTGACTGACTGGTAGCGGTTTTTTAAATAGTTCTCGAACCAGCTTGGGACAATGTTCATTTTTTTGCATTTTTCTAATAATATACTATGGTTTACACTATCAAAAGCTTTAGAAAGATCGAGTAGTAGTAGCAATGATATTTTCTTATTATCTATATTTTTGTATATTTCATCTGATATTTTCAATAAGGCAGTTTCAGTTGATAATTTTGGCCTGAAACCGTGTTGACTTTTTGCAATAAGTTTATTTTTTTCAAGAAACTCACTTAATTGATTTGCAACAATCTTTTCAAGTATCTTTGATAAAATTGGTAGTAAAGAGATTGGTCTATAGTTAGAGACGTCGTCAGGATTTCCATTTTTAAAACCAGGAATTACATGGGGATTTTTCCATAAATCTGGGTAGATATTGGTAACTATGGAAGTATTGATTATTACCGTCAGATAATAAGCTATTACAAATAATGAATCTCTAATAAAACGAAAACAAATTCCATCTGATCCATATGCATTAGAGTCTTTCAGATTTTTTATTACTAAGATTACTGTATTACAATCTACTGTAGTAGGGTTAAAGACATCAGTACTTCTATTGAATGCACTATGTTCTTCCATATTTACATTATTATTATTATTGCTACCATCATCACTATTATCATTACCATTACTACCACCATCATTATTATTTACACCATTATCAACATTTCTATTATTATTACTACTACCGTCATCATTATTATTACCACCATTTCTATTATTGATTTCATTTATTATTTCTTTTTTTGTTTTTTCAAAGGTTTTTTTCCCCACTTCAGCGAAAAAATTATTGAACTCTTCTGCTTTAGCACTTACATCTACCTCATCGGGTATAATTGATATGTTACTACTTTTATTACAGTTATTGGAAAGCATGGTTTTAGCAATTTTCCATGTATCAGAGATATTGCCTTTAGCGTTTTGAAATTCATTTTTGTAATACTGTTTCTTACTGTTACTTAATAATGATTTTACTTGTTTCTTATGCTCTGTAAACTTTTCTCTTAAAGGGATATTATCTCTTTGTAGTTTTACTTCATTTTGTAGTTTGTCTCTTTCTTTCATAATGTTTTTTATGTCATCTGTTATCCAAGGAGCGGGGGGACGAAATATTTCTCTTGTCACGAGTGGTGCACATCGATCTATACATGATGATAAGACACTGGTTAAAATTCTTACTTGTTTGTTTATATTATCGGTATATAGAATTTCATTTAATTTATGTACTTCATTCATAAGTAAACTACAAAGTAATTCTTGTGAATAATTTCTTAAGCATCTGAATGTTTTAAAGATTGGTTGTCTCTTTGGTTTGCGAATATTTAGGGACGTTACAATTTCCTCGTGGTCTGCTATAGGGCTTGGCATTACGTCACACTTAGTTATCATATGTTTGGAGTTTGTTATTACTAGATCGATTTGGGAAACTGAAGTGGGAGTGATTCTAGTTGGTTTATTTATAATCTGTTCTAGATTTAAATTCTTAATAAGTCTACTCATTTTATTTTCTCTTTTTAGTTGATCATCATTAAAATCGCCATATATAAAAACTGGTTTGTTTTTTAAAATTATCTCCTTAAAAACGTCCAAAATATAGCTAAAGGAGGTTACCGAGGCTTTGGGGTGGCGGTACACGCAGCCTATGATAATAGAAGGAAACTTTTTATGTTGGACAGAGATCCATTTATCTTCCACTCCTTCGTGCTTCTCAGTTTCAAGATTTAGTTCAGTGGCCTTCAAATAATTTTTAACATATAAACATACACCTCCACCTCTACCACTGTCATAGCGATAAATATTATATGAAGGAATATTAATAAATGCATTATTAATTGACGGATACAGCCATGATTCGCTAATGCAAAGAACATCAATATTTTCTTGTACAAGCTTATGTTCAATTTCTAGTATATGGGATAACAGGGATTGTGCATTTATATGTACGACAGATAATCTATCATTATATTTACAAGTAACTTTCACATCGACCGCTGTAACAGCAACAGCAGGAGACGAGGTATTACCATGTTTCATTGGGGTGGTATCCATAGTCATAGTTGTAGTTTCGACTGTATGATTCTGCTGGGAATTCATCATTGTAGTGTGTTCTGGGGTTAGCCCATGGATCCTGGTGTCTGTACCTGCCGTTGGATGTGTAATGCTGGTTTGAGTACGTGCCGTGGTATGATCGGGCCTTCCCAAAGTTTGTATGCCTAGGTGAGTGTCTAGGGTTGTAAGAGCCATCACTCCAGGAGAAGTCTCTTGTGCTTGGACGGCGATAAGAGAGGTTTGTATCGTGTCTCTTTCTGTAGTCTCGCATATAGGGGATTGTTCCATTTGCTCTTTGCTGTTTATTTTGGTATGACCATTGTTTGCTCCCACGAAATGGCTGGACACTTGTGCCTGTAGGCCATTGATTCAGTTTGTAAGGCACATATTCAAATCCTTTCGATATCGTTATTGCGAAGGAAACCCAGTTTGGTGTGCGATAAAGCTCCTTAATCAAGACTTCTTCAGAAGGAATGCCTTGATTTGTCAGTGTATTACGTATCTCTCTCTCAAAGGGGTTGCCAGGAATGCGAATATATATTTGAGCTGTAATCCTTGCACTTGCATTATTTGGCAACTGTGGCTGTGGGGGAGAGGACTTCGATGGAATGTTTAGAGTAGAGATTGATGCTATTTTGTCTTTTCTGTTTTCTTCGTTGTTTCGCAGTCTATTGCTGGGTTGGTTATTTGTGCTGGAAGATATAATTTGGGTGTCCTGGTTAGTGACAGTTGCTGTGTTGTTAGGAGTAGTGGAGATTGACTCTATATCTTCTTCGCTGTTTTGCAACTCTTTACCAGGTTGGGGGGATTAAGACTGGCTGCCCATCTTAACGTCCCGCGATGGGAATGAACCCACGTTTATGACGTCAAGAACTATAAAAAAGTTTTCCTTAAACTTCAATTCCTATAATACTTCTCTATTAAAAACCAAATGTGTAAACGGTATTGAGTATATACAAATATTAAAAAAAACATTATATAGATAAGAATAATATAAACTGTTTACTATAAATTCCCTGTTTGAATATCAATAGCATTATTAAACAAGAAAAGCTTCTGCCCCGGCCAGGACCAGAGAGAACCAACTACAAATTAACTTGTTAGCGAAAGTGTTGTTACTCTCAGTGGGACAAATCAATATCTGACAAGGTCAAAGAGAAAGGTCTGAAAGGCGACGACACCCGAGAATAAGGGTCATCAATTTTTGGCACTGAATCCAAGAAAGGTCTTACATTAGACAATACTGTGAACAAAGAGTCATATATTTTCTTGGCACCATTCATTAATTACTAAACTAGTGAAAATATACACCAGACGAAGGATTCAAAAAAGTACAAAGAAACTACAACTATGACTATGGATACCACCCCAATGAAACATGGTAATACCTCGTCTCCTGCTGTTGCTGTTACTGCTGTCGATGTGAAAGTTACTTGTAAATATAATGATAGATTATCTGTCGTACATATAAATGCACAATCCCTGTTATCCCATATAATAGAAATTGAACATATGCTTGTACAAGAAAATATTGATGTTCTTTGCATTAGCGAATCATGGCTGTATCCGTCAATTAACAATGCATTTATTAATATTCCTTCATATAATATTTATCGCTATGACAGTGGTAGAGGTGGAGGTGTATGTTTATATGTTAAAAATTATTTGAAGGCCACTGAACTAAATCTTGAAACTGAGAAGCACGAAGGAGTGGAAGATAAATGGATCTCTGTCCAACATAAAAAGTTTCCTTCTATTATCATAGGCTGCGTGTACCGCCACCCCAAAGCCTCGGTAACCTCTTTTAGCTATATTTTGGACGTTTTTAAGGAGATAATTTTAAAAAACAAACCAGTTTTTATATATGGCGATTTTAATGATGATCAACTAAAAAGAGAAAATAAAATGAGTAGACTTATTAAGAATTTAAATCTAGAACAGATTATAAATAAACCAACTAGAATCACTCCCACTTCAGTTTCCCAAATCGATCTAGTAATAACAAACTCCAAACATATGATAACTAAGTGTGACGTAATGCCAAGCCCTATAGCAGACCACGAGGAAATTGTAACGTCCCTAAATATTCGCAAACCAAAGAGACAACCAATCTTTAAAACATTCAGATGCTTAAGAAATTATTCACAAGAATTACTTTGTAGTTTACTTATGAATGAAGTACATAAATTAAATGAAATTCTATATACCGATAATATCAATAAACAAGTAAGAATTTTAACCAGTGTCCTATCATCATGTATAGATCGATGTGCACCACTCGTGACAAGAGAAATATTTCGTCCCCCCGCTCCTTGGATAACAGATGACATAAAAAACATTATGAAAGAAAGAGACAAACTACAAAATGAAGTAAAGCTACAAAGAGATAATATCCCTTTAAGAGAAAAGTTTACAGAGCATAAGAAACAAGTAAAATCATTATTAAGTAACAGTAAGAAACAGTATTACAAAAATGAATTTCAAAACGCTAAAGGCAATATCTCTGATACATGGAAAATTGCTAAAACCATGCTTTCCAATAACTGTAATAAAAGTAGTAACATATCAATTATACCCGATGAGGTAGATGTAAGTGCTAAAGCAGAAGAGTTCAATAATTTTTTCGCTGAAGTGGGGAAAAAAACCTTTGAAAAAACAAAAAAAGAAATAATAAATGAAATCAATAATAGTAATGGTGGTAATAATAATAATAATGATGATGGTAGTAGTAATAATAATAGAAATGTTCATAATGGTGTAAATAATAATGATGGTGGTAGTAATGGTAATGATAATAGTGATGATGGTAGTAATAATAATAATAATGTTCAAGAACATAGTGCATTCAATAGAAGTAATGATGTCTTTAACCCTACTACAGTAGATTGTAATACAGTAATCTTAGTAATAAAAAATCTGAAAGACTCTAATGCATATGGATCAGATGGAATTTGTTTTCGTTTTATTAGAGATTCATTATTTGTAATAGCTTATTATCTGACGGTAATAATCAATACTTCCATAGTTACCAATATCTACCCAGATTTATGGAAAACTCCCCATGTAATTCCTGGTTTTAAAAATGGAAATCCTGACGACGTCTCTAACTATAGACCAATCTCTTTACTACCAATTTTATCAAAGATACTTGAAAAGATTGTTGCAAATCAGTTAAGTGAGTTTCTTGAAAAAAATAAACTTATTGCAAAAAGTCAACACGGTTTCAGGCCAAAATTATCAACTGAAACTGCCTTATTGAAAATATCAGATGAAATATACAAAAATATAGATAATAAGAAAATATCATTGCTACTACTACTCGATCTTTCTAAAGCTTTTGATAGTGTACACCATACCACTCTATTAGAAAAATGCAAAAAAATGAACATTGACCCAAGCTGGTTCGAGAACTATTTAAAAAACCGCTACCAGTCAGTCAGAATAAAAGATGTAGTCTCAAGTCGCAAGAAGGTATTGTTTGGGGTCCCTCAGGGATCGATCCTAGGACCTATACTTTTTCTAATATATGTAAACGATCTAGTAAAATATTTACCTAACTGTTATGTCATTCAATATGCTGACGATACTCAAATCTTAATTGAAGGAGAAATTAATGATTTAGAAAATATTATTCGTAGAGCAGAAGAAATTTTGTATATGGCTAAACGTTACTTTCTAAAAAATGGTCTGTTACTTAATGAAACTAAAACCCAATCTATTCTTATCGGATCCAGACAATTATTATCAGAAGTTGATGACAATCTTCATATAAATTTTAACGGTAATATCATTAAGCCAATGAACTCGGTAAAGAACCTAGGTGTCTATTTTGACCGTTACATGAATTTTGAAATGCATATAGATGAAATTTATAAAAAAGTAATGGGTACTCTAATATATCTAAATAGGGTAAAAGACTCATTTGAAACATCAACTCGTATAATAATTGTCCAGTCCTTAGCTATGAGTTTAATTAATTACTGTCTCAAAGTTTGGGGATGTACCAATAAGACTCAATTACAAAGAATACAAAAGTTACAAAACTTTGCAGCACGAGTGGCTGTTGGCAATGTAAGAAAATACGAGCACATCTCTCCTGTTTTAAAAGATCTAGAATGGATAAAGATTAGAGATAAATATGTTTTTGATATATGTACCTTTGTTTTTAATATACTAAGAAACAATATTCCTGATTGCTTGTATAATTTTTCTACAGTAAGCTCAGTTACCGGGTTAACTACCCGTCAAGGGGAAGATTTATTAGTACGAAGGTCTAAAACTGATATTGGCTCAAGAGATATAAACATTCGTGGACCTCATTTATATAATCAGCTTCCCAGAGAACTAAAAAAATGCTGGTTCAGTGTATACTTTTAAATATAATCTTAAGAAGTTGCTCTTAAAGGAAGATTTTACTTGTAAATTTTAATGGTACACTCATCTTTATGATTTGCTTGTTTTAGTATGTCTATATCGTACACCACAGATGTCTATCTGGAATATATATGTATCTTATTTAAATACCCAATGTACATTGGAATAAAGGATTATTATTATTATTATTATTATTA
>JAXCGZ010016066.1:30000-32417 GCA_037179515.1 Halocaridina rubra | reverse complement strand
ATATATATATATATATATATATATATATATATATATATATATATATATATATATATATATATATATATATATATATATATATATATATATATATATATATATATATATATATATATATATATATATATATATATGAATAATTTTTTTTTTAACCCGACCGGGACTCGAACCTAGTACTTATGATTACTAAGTCAAGGCGCTACCACTACACCACAGAAGGTTAAAAGGAACCCAACCTTATAGCTTATATCTGCTATACTTGGGAATGAACGCATTCTAACTGAATGCCACTATGTTCATATTACAGATTCCCCAACCTCACTCGTGGCTTCATTTTAGCATTTAATTCAATTCCCAAACTCATTCGGGCATGAAATATCAAATAAGCACATTACATATGTGAAACATGAATAATTTGTTTAACCCGACCGGGACTCGAACCTAGGACTTATGATTACTAAGTCAAGGCGCTACCACTACACCACAGAAGGTTAAAAGGAACCCAACCTTATAGCTTATATCTGCTATACTTGGGAATGAACGCATTCTAACTGAATGCCACTATGTTCATTTTACAGATTCCCACTCCTCACTCGTGGCTTCATTTTAGCATTTAATTCAATTCCCAATCTCATTCGGGCCATGAAATAACCAATTAAGCACATTACATATGTGCAAACATGAATTATTTTTTACCCGACCGGGACTCGAACCTAGGACCTATGCTTACTAAGTCAAGGCGCTAGCACGTACACCTCAGAAGGTTATTCGGAATCCAACAGTTATAGCTTATATCTGCCAGCACTCAGGAATGAACGCATTCTGAGCTGTAATGCCACTATGTTCATATTATAGATTCCCCAACCTCACTCGTGGCTTCATTTTAGCATTTAATTCAATAGCCAATCTCATTCGGGCCTGAAATATCCATTTAAGCACATTATATATGTGATATCATGAATAATTTTTATACCCCGACCGGGACTCCAACCTAGGACATATGATCACTGAGTCAAGGCGCTACCACTACAGTCCAAAGAAGGTTCGAAAGGAATCCAACCGGATCGAGAGATATATATATATATATATATATATATATCTATAGATATATATCTATCTATATGTATATGTAGCTATATATATGTATAATATATATATATATATATATATATATATATATATATATATATATATATATATATATATATATATATATATATATATATATATATATATATATATATATATATATATATATATATATATATATATATATATATATATATATATATATATATATATATATATATATATATATATATATATATATATATATATATATATATATATATATATATATATATATATATATATATATATATATATATATATATATATATATATATATATATATATATATATATATATATATATATATATATATATATATATATATATATATATATATATATATATATATATATATATATATATATATATATATATATATATATATATATATATATATATATATATATATATATATATATATATATATATATATATATATATATATATATATATATATATATATATATATATATATATATATATATATATATATATATATATATATATATATATATATATATATATATATATATATATATATATATATATATATATATATATATATATATATATATATATATATATATATATATATATATATATATATATATATATATATATATATATATATATATATATATATATATATATATATATATATATATATATATATATATATATATATATATATGTATCTTATATATATATATATATATATATATTTATATATATATATATATATATATATATATATATATATATATATATATATATATATATATATATATATATATATATATATATATATATATATATATATATATATATATATATATATATATATATATATATATATATATATATATATATATATATATATATATATATATATATATATATATATATATATATATATATATATATGTATATATATATATATATATATATATATATATATATATATATATATATATATATATATATATATATATATATATATATATATATATATATATATATATATATATATATATATATATATATATATATATATATATATATATATATATATATATATATATATATATATATATATATATATATATATATATATATATATATATATATATATATATATATATATATATATATATATATATATATATATATATATATATATATATATATATATATATATATATATATATATATATATATATATATATATATATATATATATATATATATATATATATATATATATATATATATATATATATATATAT
>JAXCGZ010016066.1:7500-17500 GCA_037179515.1 Halocaridina rubra | reverse complement strand
ATGTTTTCACATATGTAATGTGCTTAATTGACTATTGTATAGCCCGAATATATATATATATATATATATATATATATATATATATATATATATATATATATATATATATATATATATATATATATATATATATATATATATATTTTATATATATATATATATATATATATATATATATATATATATATATATATATATATATATATATATATATATATATATATATATATATATATATATATGTATATGTATATGTATATGTATATGTATATGTATATATATATATATATATATATATATATATATATATATATATATATATATATATATATATATATATATATATATATATATATATATATATATATATATATATATATATATATATATATATATATATATATATATATATATATATATATATATATATATATATATATATATATATATATATATATATATATATATATATATATATATATATATATATATATATATATATATATATTTATATATATTTATATATATCAGTAATAATTGCATATATAGTTTTCTAATCTAGAAACATGTGAATTTTTCGATAACAGACAAACATAATTATAAGGGAGTGCATTTATTACAGTTCTGAGGGAAGACATTTACAACACAATTATTAAAACTTAAGATAATTTACGAGCTGACAAGCACTGCGTGTTGTGGATTAGAACTTTTTTCATGAGCGCGTGTTTCTTACTCTGATTATGAGAAATAAATTTAGAAAATATGACCCTGTCTTCATTTGGAATCCTAACAATCCGTGTGATAAAGAAAATAAAATATTAATATTAGAAAAGTAATTTATGATGAACTATTGACATATTTTACAAATCATATTGTAACTGTCCTCATTTCCAGTGCAATTCTTAATTTTACTCAAATACCACATGTTAAAAAAGGGGTCAAACTTGATATTGAAAAAAAAAAGAAAATTCAATATCAAATCTTTTTTTTTCCATAATTTTTATTGACATGAGTGTTCTAAAATCTTTTGTTGACTGTGACCACTCTCCAGCTCTGGCTATATTATTATTTAAACAAAAAATTCAAATATACTTTTTATCAACGATTATGAAAAAAAAACAACGTGCACACTAAAGTTTATTGGGTCCAATATGAATATCGCAAGGCAGCAATTACGATAAGAATTCAGTACATATAAAAAAGGCTTACTTTCCTAGCCCTTATTTGATCAGCAAGATGCATATATAATTACCATATTGATTATTATAATATTGTTTCTTTCTCGTGTGTAAGAGAGAATTTAAGACTTGTTATAGCATTTCTACTACTACTACTACTACTACTACTACTACTACTACTACTACTACTACTACTACTACTACTACTACTACTACTACTACTACTACTACTACTAATACTACCACTACTACTGCTGCTGCTGCCAGTAATTTTAATGCTACTACTACTAGTAATAATAATAATAATAATAATAATAATAATAATAATAATAATAATAATAATAATAATAATAATAATAATAATAATCATAATAATAATAATAAAAATATTTTTCACAAATGTTTATTTAAATACCTGACGATGAAGGTTTGGCACTCGAAAGTTTCATCTTTAAAGATAGATGCTTTGAACCTGTCATATTATGACTATATTAATTTAACCAGTCCATCGTGACTCTCCCCTTTCATTAAGTACCTAGTTAAATTTTTTCAATAAAATTCATCACCAGATATTTTGGACTAAAACTACGGAATACTAAGACGCAAACACTTGTTGTTGAAGACTCACTTTTTGAAAGAAAAAAGGTAGAATAGACATAGACATAGATTTTATTGCCAAATATTCAGTATATATACTGGAATAAATATGTACTTTATATTCAGAGGCACTAGCCTGCTGAGCAAGAGCTCCTTGGCAGGCAGTTAAGTATGACGGCAATAATTAACAAAAGCCCCAATATAGCAATCTCATATTTATCTTGTAATAAAACAAAACAGTAGCCTAACCTTAATCTGGACATAATGATGCACCAATACTGTATTAATTATTATTCAATAGCTGCTTGATTTTGCCTAGTAAATACATGCTGTTTGAGTTTCTTTTTAAATAAAGTTATGCAAGTTATTGTTTTCAGGCTCTCGCCTGTGGACATATCAAATTTATATTGTTACCTCTGGTTCCATGGTTGTGTTAAATAAATCTAAATAATTTTTTTGTTATGATTGTTATCATTAACATCATTATGTATAATTATACGACAAAAATATTGCATCAAGTAATTAGATTTAAGCAAGTTTAGCTCCTTGAATAAAGAGGAAGTTGAGTCATATTTTCCCCTACATGTGATAGTTCTGATCAGTTTTTTTCTGAGTTATAAATACATCCCTTACAATTGACGGCCAAGTACAACCCCAGATGGACAAATAGTATATTATAAGAGGATAACACAGGGAATAGTATATGCTTTTTGAGGCCTCATTTGTTAGGTTATGACGAATTTTATACAAAATTCCACACGTCTTAGACAGTTTTGAGCAGACAGATTGAATATGATATTTCCAACTTAAATTTTCATCAATAATTACTCCCAAAAATCTCTTACAAGCAACTCTTTTAACTTCATACCCATTCATATTAACTTGACCCATATTGTGTACTACAGATCTATTTTGAAATAAGATATAGTCAGTTTTGGAAACATTTAGTTTTAATTTATTAACAGAGACCCAGTTGTTAATTTTTTCTAGTTCACTATTTAAAACAGAATGCAGGTGGTCAAGGTTATTATCATGCAAGAGAAGGTTGGTGTCATCTGCATAAAGAATATATTTGAATTTATTAATGGCATTGGAAATATCATTTATATAAACTAAAAATAACAATGGCCCAGTATTGATTCCTGTGGTACTCCCCTCTCAATAGTTTGCAACAAAGATGCTTTCCCATTACAATATACGGCTTGTTTTCTATATTTCAAGTAACTCCTAAATGACTGTAATGGTGTTCCCCTAGTACCAACACAAGTTAGTTTTTCTATTAGTATATCATGGTCTAATGAGTCAAATGCTTTAGACAAGTCTAGGAAAACCCCTGCAACAAAGTTTTTATTTTCCAAATTTTGATAAACATCACTTGTAAAGTTCATTATTGCTTTTTCAGTGGTCTTATTATTACGGAATCCATATTGATTTTCAGATAATAGGTTGAACTTTTCAAGGAGTTCTTTGAGTCTGTGAACAATCGCTTTTTCAAACACTTTACTTAAGGACGGTAAGATTGATATAGGTCTATAGTTATTTTCATCATCTACAGTGCCTGACTTAATTATAGGTATTACTTTAGCACTTTTTAGTTTGTCTGGAAAACATCCTTGCTGAAAACATAGATTGATTATGTGGGTAAGTGGGGTACCAATGTAATGGGCAGTGATCTGGAGTAATATTGATGGAATTTCATCATATCCCGACGCTGTATTTAGTTTTAAGGTTTTCATATATTTAGTGACTTCCTCCCTTGTTACAGGATACAAGTAAAACAAAAAGTCTGGTGGATTATTAAGAAACTGTCGGTGTGAGTTTTGTTGCACATTTTGTTGTTCCTGTGTTGGTTGTGCTATAGTTAAGAAATGATCGTTAAAGATATTAGCAGTGTGGTCATTATCATTTTTTTATTTTATTTCCTTTGGTTGACTTAATTGTTTTCGTCCCATTAGGCTGTTTATTGCATTCCAGGTGGACTTGCTGTTTCCTTGTTCCTTCTTAAGCTTATCCTGAAAATATCCATTTTTTGCAGCTCAAAGTAGTGTTATTAGTTTGCTCCTGTAAGCTTTATATTTGGTTCCAAAAGACAAAGGCCATTTTGATGCAAGCCTTTCTAGTCGGTGTTTTTCTTTGATACTATTTTTTAATCCTGCATTTATTTGTGGGCATCTGTTGTTTTTACTATTTACAGTCAATTTTCTTAGAGGAAAGCAGTCTGGAAATTTATCTCTAAATGTACAGTGAAATTTATTAAAGCCCTCATTTGCGTTATTTAGGTGTATGATACGTTGCCATTTTTCATGTGATATATCTCTAGTGAATTTAGTTATGTTATCATCAGAGTAATGTCTTTTTTCTACATATGCATCAAATTTATGATCTATTTTAAACTGGGAGTATACTGCGAAATTATCTGTTATGTCGATGTACACTATGTAATTGCTTATATTGTCCTCAAGATTTGTGGTCCAGATATGATTGATAAGTGATGCAATATTTTCAGTTACTCTCATAGGTTTAGTAGTTAGTGGGAAACAGCCACGTGAATACATTATATTCATAAAATCAATTACTCTTTGATCATTTGTTTAAAAAAAATTAAAGTTCCAATCACCGAATAGATAAATAGCTTTGTACCTTTTTCTTGCTACAAAACCGAATACTTTCAGTAAAGCTCCAAGAAATTCAGGCATGTTCCCCTTCGGTGGTCTATATACAGATGCGAAGAAACAATTTTCCTTACCGTTATGTACCTGTACACTAACACATTCAATGAATCCTTCCATCATACTGCACTCCTTTATAACACACGAGCTATACTTATTTGCTACATACATACATACACCTCCACCTTTCCTGTGTCTGTTCTGAGTGTACATATTATAACCTTTTATATTATACAATGATTCAATATCATTATCCAGCCTAATCTCCGAAAAACCCATTACATCACATATGTTATTTTCTGTTAAACATTGATCAACAAATTTTGAAGATTATTTGCAAGACTTCTAATATTCATGCACAAAACCGAATATGCGTTAGCTTCATTTAAATTTGAATAAAGGTTCATTTAAGTATATATAATTTGAAAAAGTGTTTGTTTGCTTCTCTCATATTGTTCAAAAACAAATCTATTTCATTTTCTAGATCAAGTGGGTTAAATATCATCTTATCAAGCTCATTGATACATAAGTAGTTTGGAAGTACTTTGTCGTTGTTTGTTAGCTTTATTAGTTCTCGTTACTAATGGAATTGTATGGAAGGTATCTAATTACAGCCATGATGAAGAAATAATTTACACAACTTTTACATTTACTGACTTACAAGTTACCACTTATTTCTTCCAAATCTTGCCGAATTCTTCCGGCCATTTATTGGTTTTGGGTGAGAGCGTGTTACAGCGCTCATGGCGGGTGACTCGGCAGGCCGGATGGCTTTTATGGAATAAGTTTTTCCATGCACATGTTTTATCTTACAGAGACTTCTTTTCAGCAATATTTATTTAAACGTCTGGCTGTAAATCTTAGCATTTAAAACTTGCACACTACGTCTTTTTGGAAACTTTCGCTGAAAATCATTTATGGAAAAGAGATTTGCTACCTCTAAGGCAAAAGTTCCCTTTATGCACTCTCTACAAAGGAGATATTTGAAATAGGTTATTTCTATAATGGTATGCTTTGATGTTGCGTACCCAGAAGTACTATTCAGCAAAATTCATCACGAGGTTCTTTGAGGAAGCAACAAAGAATAATAATGCTCCTTGTTGAGATCTTATTCTATGAAAAGGATAACCTGACCCTCTTTTTAGCAGTGAATATTTCAGCTCCAGACGATGTAGACGTGCCATTTGAAATCTTGTACATCAGGAGTTCAAGACACATTCTACAAAAATAGTTCCTGGTAAAGAGATCTTGTGCCATAACGAGTGATATTCTCTCAACATACTCTCTTCAAAGAAGATATAAGGAGAATTATATCTTTTGGCTTCAGTACAATAACTAGTCCGGTTTGATGTTATATGCTTAAATTGACCCTACAATGAGACAATTTCAACAAAATCCATTACAAAATTCTTTCGACAAGCACCAGAGAATTCATTACTAAGGGTTCACTTTCGAAATTATATTTTTTGGTGCTTTTATAAAGAATTACTCCGTACCATAACTATGTTACCTAGCATATGATTATCTAAATGCTTATGATCAAGGTTTCAACTTCGAAAGCTAGCATACCAAGGGTGGAATAAGCTTTTGTGGAAGAATATTTCTGACAAAGAGATCTGTTACCTCTATGGAAGAAGCTCTCTTCTGAGGAGAAATTTCAAGAATGATATACTCCTGAGTTGAGTAAAGTTATCAACCATCCGAATGCCATACTCATTTGTTAAGCACCCTAGGATATTGATCAAGATAATACATTAGCTAATTACTTTGACCTAAACTCTCATTATTTTGGAGACACTCTTATAATAGGGTATTTTGGCCCTCTTGGGAAAAGCCCTTCAGAACCATCGTCTTTGTAAGAGTGAATTCGTTTTAACAATGTTTATATACCTGATGGTAACGGATTGTCATTCGAAAGTTTGCATCTCCAAACTGCGAGGAAATTGGTTGAAATTACTTTTTGAGGAATATATGTGTCATCTCAATGGGAGAAGCTCTTCCTAGACAACTTTCTTTAGGAGATATTTGATTGATGGTATAGTATTACTGGAGTAAATTAAACATACCTCTCTGATATAATACCCTTATATTAAGTACCCATAGATACTATTTCAACAAAATACTTCACCAGATATTTTGGACCATCACCTGGGAATAAAAACGCTTAGATATCCGTTGTTGAGGGCTATCTCTTTTTCAAAAGGATATTTTGATCTCGTGGATGGCCTTCCAATCTTCCCAGTTTTTTCAAGTGAATTCTCTACAGCAATGTTTATATAAATACCTTGAGATGACAGCTTGGCATTCATAAGCTTGCACACCAAGATTGCGAGAAACTTTTGCCGAAAAAGATCTAAGGAAAATACCTCTTGTAGACACGGGATAATTTATCTCCAAACAATACATTTAAAAATAGATACTTGATGCATAGTATGTTGTGACTAGAATAAATTAACCAGTCCTATATGATTCTACATATTTATGTTGAGTGTCAACTTATACTTTTTTTTTTTTACAAATTATAACACTAGAATACCTGGGCTATAAACAGGAAATAACAAAACCTGATCACTCTTTATTTCTTAAATAAATGAAGAGTGCTTAGGTCCTACTGTGTGCTAGTCCCAACTTGATTCTGTAGGCTCGAGCCCGCAGTGGGGCGATTGGAATGGCATCTAGATTTTTTCCTATCTTCAATCCATGTATGTTCACCCTCATATATGGAACTAATTGTGGCACATAAAACTTCAAGAGCTGTTTGGTCATTTCGTAGAATAAGGAATACGCTATTCAGTACCATACTTATATATCATAGCGATTACTTTTCAACACTGAAGAATGAAGGTTTGACCTTCTAAAACCTGTACACAATGGATGAAAGATACAATTATGTGAAGTTATGTTTTAGAAAGATATCCGTTACTTTTATGTGAGAAGTTCTCTTATAAACTATTTTAATAGAATATATTTCATGAATGGAATTTCCGTTATGAGTTAACTGACCTCTCCTTTCCAATGTATCTTTATATTTAGAATCGAATGATAGCATTTAACAAAATGCATCAGCTAATTTCCTTTACAAACACGAGGGAATAACAAGAATCAAACCTTCATTTCCTTAGAATTTACACTTTGAAAAGGATTTTTGGGCCCTTATGGAAGAAGTTCTCCCGATCCGTCGCCTTTTTTATGTGAATTCATTTCAGGATTGTTATTTAAATGCCTTTTGACAAAGACCTTTCTTTCGAAAGATTTCGCACCAAAGCTGCAATCAAATTTAATCAAGACATTATGGAAAATATGCCGGTTACTTCTACAAAAAGATAGTTCTACATCCTCTTAAGTGGAGATATTTGATAATATGAGGACCTGTATTAAATCCTCAAGAGAAATTTATAGCGTTGTGTAGCTATGCTTTGAAGACTTTATGTTTAGAAAAAGAAGATTTAAGAGAAGGGTTAAAATCCTCTTTGTGGCGAGGAGGTAGCTAAGACATTCATCGCAAAAGTTCTCCTATTATATTTCCTATTAGGAGAGAACTAATTATCTGTTGCGTTTTGAATCACAACCATTATTACAGCTCTGATGATGTTTTAATAATGCTGGACGCTTCAGTTTTTTTTTTAATCAGTGTGTGACTTCCGGTATATGTATAACATTTGAATTAATGTGTACATCAAATATCCGTCGGTAGCTTTTAATGGGTAAATTTTTAATTATATAATAAAATAAACTTTTTCATTTATGTTCCAGTGTACCTGAAATATATCAAAAAGTCACCATACATTACTGCCAGTTCTAAGTAATATTTCTTTTCTTTTGATTATTTCACTGCTAATTACTAAGTAGTTTTTGTGAGTGTAACACCGAGACAAGGAAGAAAATTGCCTTCATCGGGCCCAGGTTTCAAGAAAACACTGAGACGAAGAAAAAATGAAACTTAAGGACAAGACAAATATAAGGGTATGGTAATCAATATGAAAAGCATAGACTGAGAGGATAATCGACGTAATGAAGACTCAGATATGTATGGATTAGGCCCTGAGATGACGATAGAACAGCATTTTGAAGGAGGAAAGGTCTTAAGAATTGGGATGCACAGAGAGAGAAGAGACTTAAAGAGTCATTGGTGGAAAGGAAGAAGCAGTCACTGTACCAACCAGTCCGCAAGCTACAAAGCTCCACAGAGTACGTACAAAATCAGGCAGCTTGACGAGTGTTCTGCTGCCTCGACAGCTACTCACAAGCTCTTCAGAGCAGTCATGGAGGTAGTAAAGACAGAAAAGAGAAAGGGTTGATACCTTACAGCGAAAAGAGAGAGCACATATATACATGGCCTCATTCTCCCATGTCAGAGTGGTGGCCAAATCAAGAAACATGCAATTACCGCAATTCACGCATACCTCAACTACTCCTCTTAGCTCATAGGGAATAAAGACCTATCACATATCCTCCCCTTCCATCCTGCTTAGGTCACCCACAAGGTAGGCAGACAAGGTTATTCTGCATTGAGGCCCAACTGTCGAAACTGGTTCACCCCCACAGCTTCATCATATAGGAACTCCCCTCACACTGTCCATCAAAGTTCGCTGAGCTAGCAGATGAGAGAAATCCCTCTGGCCAGTGATAACTACAATACAATCTTCCTCCCCTCATTCTTATCTTTTGCATGCTGTTTTTCCTTCTTCACTGATATGCCATGTGCATTCAGTGCCCTTTTTATGGCATCAATCCATTTCATTCTAGGTCTTTCCTCTTGGCGTAACTCCAGTCGCTTCTGCAATCCAAACTATCTTCGCTATTCTTTCATTACTAATCCTTCCCATGTGTCCAAACTATTTCAATACTCTCTGATCTAACCTATCCGACAGAATCCTTTCAACACCCTTTCTCTGCCTAACATTCTCATTTCTTACTCTATCTATTCCAGATACCACAATCACACTTCTCAAGCACCTCATCTCCATCACATTTGATTGTTCCTTTCAACCTCTCTTGCATTCTAAGTCTGTGCCCCATACAATGCTGTATACACAATCACACCTTTATACATCCTTCTCTTTGCATTCATTTAAAAATATCTATTTCTCAATAAGCTTTTCAACCTACCTAGATATTTATTTGCTTCTTTCACTCTATTATTTACCCTAGCATCCACTCGTCCACTCCTTGACACATGCGACTCCTGCTACTTAAAACTTTCATAGTCTTCAATCAACCTCTCTTTCATTTCTATATTCAATCTGCCAACATAAACACTTCTTCATTGCATGACTGATTTTTTTTTAAAAGCATAGTTCTTCATTCACTCACCCTAACAAACTCTGTCACCAAATCCTTCAGTTCATTCTCAGTATCAGCCACCAGTACAGTATCATCTGTAAATAGCAATTGATTCAATTTCCACAAACTTCTATACTTCCCCACCAGTTCAAAACCTCTATCCAATACTTTTAAATTTACTTCCCTTTCCACTCCTTCATTATACACATTTACAACCATGGCGACATCACACAGCCTTGACGAAGTCAAGGCTGTGTTATGTCGCCATGGCTG